>JADLZL010007154.1:0-212494 GCA_015844335.1 Chrysopogon serrulatus
GAGTTTTGCATATTACGTATTTTTCGAGGTGATTTTAGGAAAGAAGCTACAAAAGAGGGATTCTAGCAAAAAACCACAGAAACCTTATCCGTGGGAGATCACGCAGGAAGACAAAGGAATCATCTGAGAAGACACTGGCAGGCGGCGCCAGTGGTGGCCGGCTACCATAAGCATGGTGACGCCCCCAGGTTTGGCTCCCCCCTTAAGATGTTCCTCCACCAGCCTTCAAGGGATGCATCTACAGGCCTACATTAAATTTGAGTTTGATCTGGGACTATAAATATGGGTAGACCCCCATGGAAGAGCCAATTCATTATTCATCAAAACTCAGCATTGACATCAGAGCCTTCAAGTTCATGTCAAGGCCTTCTAGTTCATAGGATTAGCTAGCTAGATTAGAAGTAGAAATCTAGTTCTTCATCGGATGCAAATTTTGGTGGAAGCGCGAGGGATTCGGTAATAGATCTAGTTCTTAATTACTTTATTTGTATTCATTATTCAGATTAGGGAGACTTTACTCTAAATAGATTCATATGTTCTTTATAATAATCATTGTCTACTTTGATTTATATGTTCAGTTTAGTTACTTCGATCTTATTGAATTCATGTAATTGCTCGTATAAGCATTTATCCATATGTACAATGGGTAGATGATAGCGTATATAGCAGATGTGGTGTCAGAATGTCTTGTTTATCCTGGAGTGCACCCTGATATGCTGACGTGTGGTAGTGCACGGTAGGTGGCCGACTCGTTAGTTCCTCTGCAGTCCACCCCGTATGTAGGACCTAGCATGGGCCTGATTGGGAGGAGGTGACTTAGGTCTTAATACCTCATTAGTTGATGCCTCTTTACATGCAATGATGATTTAGGGTTGACTTAGCAATGATTGCTGAATGTAGTGCACTAATTAGAATTATTCAATTGGCGTAGTTTATAGACTATTTTCCTTAGTTTGTATCAATAGCTAGCTATGATTATGACTGTTAAGATGCTCTGATGGTATCATAATTATGATGCTTACGTATTATGCTATCACCCAAATTTATCCTTATTTATCTTGTGACCTACTGTTATGAGTAAATTATATGACTTAGGTAATAACTCGTTGTGCAGATTATAGTTCTTCATCAATATAACAATAGTTATTACATAGCTTTCCCAGTATAATTATAAATCGACAACTTTGAGACTTCCCTAGGTAAATGCTACAAACGGTATAATTACTTCACATCCGCTTAAGACCCATTAAGTTTACATTCATATTTTATTCATATATTTTACTCTGCCCTAGTCACATTACAATGTAAATCTATGTTAATTTTCTAGCAATATAATTGGGGATGACATTCTCACCCCATGTTTAGGAATGTTAGTAATTCAAAGAGTGGCTAGTTGCTAATGATAAATGGTGTTATATCACCAGGCCGTTTGGCCCGGCATTGCTAGAGGTAGGATTTATCTACGCTTTTTTAATACAGTGACGTTAGAAATGCCAACAAGCATTTTTTCTTGGCACAATAAACTTAAGGACATATTGACCTATACACATGGATAATGTCATATTGCAATCGATCTCTAACTCTGTCGGTACACTTATACCGTTCATTATCATTTCCTTATGCTTATCTTATGCGGGTGATGAATGAATGGTTTTCTCTTCCAAAGAACTTTCTTGACAATCACAGGAGAAACTCTGAGAAAGAAAATGTTTGTAAGCAAAAGGAATATGATTTGAGTCACCATCAAGAGCACACTAACACTCAAGCTAGCTCTTTACAGAAGGAGCCGACTCCTTTCTTGGAAGAAGAATTTGAATAAGTAGAAGAAACAATGAGGAAAGTATTTAGGTGAAAATCTCTAGCTCTGTGTTTGAAGACATAGGTGAGAAATCGCTGCGAGAGTTCTACCTGCCCCAACAACGTATGTATCGGTTGGACCCGGCTGATCAACAGGGAAGGAGAATGGATTGAGCTCAAGCACTCTCATCGCGCGTGGTTCAAGCTTGATCAATTCACATGGAAAGGACATTAAGATGCAAGTGCACACTTACAACACTTTCTAGAGATCTGCATCTTCACAATGTTCAGGAGGAGTATCAAAGAAAGAGGCGCTATCTTACTCGATCTTTTCCAGGATTCTCATTGACTAAGGAAAGCCAGCGGTGGTCATCAGCAGACCAGCACACTACATGGGACCTATATTTCCTAGCAAAATTCTTTCCTGTGACCAAGACCAATGCTTTTCTGTGGGAGAGAGATTTTTAATTTTCAACTGTAACATGATGAATCTGTTCTTTGAACATGGGAAAGGTCAGGAATTACATTGATTGCCCCCACATCTCTGTCCTTGGGATAGAGAATTTAGGTAATATTAGACTTTCTATCACGGAGGCGTACTACAGCTGAATCTATCGATCTTTGCGGTGGGGGCTTTCTGCATCACTAAAAGCTCTCGTGCTGAAAGCTTATTACGACAAGATGGCCTCAAACTCAACATTGCAGCTGAGCGTACTCGGCCACCATGCAGAGGAGGAGGAACTCATCATCTCAAGGAGGCGGAGCATGGTCACTTTGCCAAACTAGACCTCATCATGAAGAACCTCGACATAGAGAAAGAAAGTCATGCACGTCAATGATTTTATATGACCATGAGAAGAATATGGAGACTACAGACTTTTCAATTTGTATAAATTGCCCCACAAAGGATGTAAACTTCATCAACAACGTAGCACCTACTATAGGTCTCGATAAAATCAAGGAGATTGGAATCAACAACTCGACAAAGTAATTGCAAATAAAGAATCAACATAGCTTCAATAAAATATTAGAATCACAATTAGCTCGGAGTTAATTCTTCTTGTACCTCCACTAGAAGGCAAAAGATTCTAAGGCCAACTAGAGATTTAGAAGCGCTAACCTTGTTGATATTCTGAAATGCAACCCAATATATAATGAGCACTGCGGTCTCACGATTAGATTGACCGCTCTCTACCGAGGAGAAGATAGGAGACCACAGAGGCACAATCAATCCTATCTCCATAGGATGCCATAGCTTTCCAGGAGGCTACTCTGCTGAGCTTGGTAGCAAGTGTCAGCTTATCATGCCCAGGTAATTTATGAGAAAATGATAAATAATCCACATTGTACACAAATATGCGTTTGCGGCTTACCGAATTAGTCCATTTGCTACCCGAGGGAGTACTAGAAGAAGTTGTCATTGATGAGGCAATCATATGTCCCCGGACTGACTTAATGGTCGCCATGGTAGGGAGTAGATGAGGAAGGCACCCATCGTGCAGGCGAGACCATTCTTATCACTAGCAAAACCAACCTCATCTATGCGGAGTTCGGCAAGATGCGTCTATCTCCATCAAAGACAGAAGGAGATTCACATTCAAGAGCCGCGTCAAGAAAGTTCCACCAATAGCCTGGGTTTTTAATCCAACAAGAAGAGCAAAACGACAACCAATGCGAAGAAGAAGAACAATAGAAACAATGAAGAATGGAGGAAAACTTAAAGCATGCAAGCGAGGGAGACAACTCAACCTAATGCTGCTCTCTAACCTGACCTTTCACATACGCCCAGCCCATTTCAATCAAGAGAGGTGAAATCCAGGTGGCCCAATCATTGAATACTGATCAAAGACATCACCTTTCCTCACTGTCTGACAACTTTGGATGTTTAGCGTAATGTATATGATGGTGTTTGATTTACGCTATGCCCAACATATGTTAGATTGCGGATAGCGGACCAATCACTAAGATTTCTGAAGGAGTAGTCAGGATATCATGGTAAAATTCAAGGGCAATATATACTGAGAGATTTTCAGACCATGACATGCGAGGCGATGACTTCAGATTCTCTTGGGAGGGCCGTTCCTCTACACCGCTAACGCCAACATCTACATTGGGTCGGACAAATCCCACTTCAAACCTACCTCTCTAGGAAGATGCAGATAAATTTAGAACATTAAATAACCATGAGCGGGAGGGCCGAGGAGAAAGCAGCCCAGGGAGAAGAGCGCCAGAAACATAGTCAGTGCCTTTCGGCCTCACTTTAATGGATGGGAAGAAGACTTCCTGGCAAGATCGTAAAATATGAGGGATCACTTCCAGGAGCAAAGAAGAGAACAAGCAAATTACCTCATTTGAATGGTGAAGAAGCCGAGAGGAAAGAGTGGACGGATCTACTTAAAGAAAGAAAAGGAGGAGATCTAGCATGATTAGAGGCGTGATGGGAAAAGGCAAACAAGAATGACTAGAGCTAGAAGAAAAGAAGCAAAGAGACGAGCAAAGATGGAAGAGCAGCGACGCATCACCCTACACGAGATGGGGAGTTAGCAGTGAGAGGTTACCTGAGCGATGAACCTCTTGAGTAAGTGCTCACTTTGTCTAAGTCTGTCGGTGAACTTTGGGAAATTCCATTACCACAGCCATAAAGGTTAGAATGGTAGTTATCTCATTCAATGCATGGGTAATTCAAATTTATTTAGTAGCATCATCATTCACATATTAAAACAAAGTATTTATTGCATCATTGTCAAGGCATCATAAAGCCCCATATGGATACCCTGGCATTTAGAAGGAATACCCTTTGTGGTAACAAATAAAAATAATAAAAATAGCATTCATATTTAAATTCTTGCATCATAAAATGAAAATTCAAAAAAGAGAATTCTACTAAATCGAGACAAGCATTAAAATAACTCATAAAGGTAATCAATTACTCTCTTTGTTGCTAACCCATTATTAAATTCGAGGCCTCAGTTTTGGTTTTCTTTTTGTAGACATTATCACGGGGAACAATAATATATAGCAAGGAGAGAGACTATCCGGTGGCAACCAAGGTTCGTTATTGGCTGATCTAAGCTACGAAGGATATTACTTAGGATATTATTGCAATCATCAAGCTTGGGGAGGTGCATCCCTAGTTATCAAATTGATGACTTCACCTAGCGATTTTGAGTCTACTTTATATAGTCATAAATACCAAATATGTGGGCACAGGGGAATCCACAGAAGTCACTGAGTCTTGTGTGGATATTAAATATAAAACCATAAAAGATATATAATTAATGAAACCAAAAGAAATACTTAGTTCTATATTTTAGTAGAATATGATTAGCAGTTAGAACTAGAGCTAAAATTGATGAACATTAAAATTGACTTGGAGATGATGAATAGTTGCTCTGTTAGAATGTAACACACTAAGTACCTACTTGCCAAACTTTAAAATACTCCCTGGTTCTAAACATTATTGTTTTAATTGAAAAATTTATTACGAACCATGGAGGCATAAACATGCGCTAAGTCTAGGTAGTTGATTGATACTGTATGAAGGCTGAGCTGCTATTTATCTTATTCCTAGCCTTTGCCTAGAGATTACGGAGAGTTTTATTTCAAAAATCTAAAAAAATTATTACATGATGAGCTTTCTTGTATGACAAATGTGAATTCCTACCAAGGCCGGAATTAATATCTTAGAGGATAATAAAACACTTTCACATTTAAGCTGCTTGCTTGCTCTGCATTGATTAATTCAACACATTGTTTATACCTATATAGTCTTGTCATGCTTTAAAACAAAGAATCATACCTTGGCTCCGGTCCACATATGCATTATTCCCTACTTCTAATCGCAATCATTCACCATACATGTTCATAAAATGTTCACCTCCCTACACACTAGGAGAGGACATAAAAATAATACCTAACAAACACACCACATAAGGACTCTTGTCTTTAATGCTCCTAGAATAATTTTTATCTCGATTTATTGTATTCTAAAGGATACGTGTGAGCGCCGAAAAAAGAAAGAAAGAAAGAAAAGAAAAGGGGTAAAAGATGGATAAGTGTCCCCGATTAAAACAATGGTACTAGATGCGCCTCCTGAATAAAAATAATAATAAAGATAGCAATAATAGAAAAGTTTAAAAAGTGGGTTCTAGAAAGAGCAATGGTAAGAAATAGGGAGTTAGCCTACAAATATGCTTACATATGCACCCATCGCCATATTCCATACACATGCACATCTTGGTTTGATTGTATGCATAGATTCTCTGTCTGGATCCACTAGTTGACTTTACAGTATGTTTGCATGTAATATGCACGTCATATTAATGCCAGCTCCTATAAGCTCCACTATATGCTTACCTTTTAGCTATAGGGTATAACAACTTGATAATGCCTCAAGAGAGAACCACCCAAATGTACATGCTTTAAGAGACTTGGGGGTGTCGTACTGGTCAAGCTCGGAGTTTTATACAGCGAAAACTTATTAAAACTGCGAAATGTTAGTATTGCAAGGAATTTGAGACATAGCATAGCTTGATTGTTCCTATCTTCTGCTAGAACTTCGCTGCAAAATTTTGTGAAGCCCCATATTATAGGTGAAATGGAAGTAAGTTTAAAGATTAGAGCATACATTGTTTGATGGGAGAAAATTTTTCTGGAAGCATGTATCTTTGGGAAATATAATGACATTGTAGCAACTCGATCCAAACCCAATGAAATGTAACTGGAAACATTTTGTTTATGAGAATTTGGCAAAGAGTAAATAAGGGGTATTGTTGACACTCGTTAGCGTCAACTTTTACTGGGGCTTTTTTTTTTTTTTTGCAGAAGGACAACATGAAAACACACACTAGTCATGGCTTTGTCTCGACAATTCCACGAGAGTTTGCATGATACATATTTTCGGAGTGATTTTCGGAAAAGCTATAAAGAGGATTCTAAGCATAAAATAACCGAAACTTATCCACCAGGAGATCAGGAAGACTCGAATCATCAGAGGCACCTGCAAACAGCAGGGCAGGCGCAATTGGTGGCCATATGGCCGGCCCAGCGCCCATATGAGGTTGGCTCCCACTGCGGAATGTTCCTCCACCGCCTTCAAGGATGCATCTCGATGACCCCTACGTTGCGGCCGGTTTGATCCTGCGGCGCCTGCGCATCGCCGGATATAAATGCCGGGTAAGGCCCCCACGGAAGGCCAGATTTATTATTCATGAGGCCTCGAGCCGTCAGAGCATCAAGGCCTTCAAGTTCTCAGGCCCTTCTAGTTCATAGGATTAGCTGGCTAGATTAGAAGTAGACGGAATCTAGTTCTTCTGGCCGGATCACAGGCCCCCGGCGTCTGGGCGAGGAGTTCGAGTAATGAATAGTTCTTAAGTACTTTATTGTACGTATTATTCGGATTAGGAGACTTTACTCTAAATAGATTCATATGTCCTTAATTTGCAATAGTCATTGTCTACTTTGATTATATGTCTAAGTTTAGTTACTTGATCTTATTGAATTCATGTAATTATTTCATTATAGCATTTATCCATATGTACAATGGGTAGATGATAGGCGATATGTAGGCGATGATTGTCTGAATGTCTTGTTTAACTGTAAGTGCTACCATGTCTTAGGGACATGTGGTAGTCTGCGTAGTTGGCGACTCGTTAGTTCTCAGTCCCCCAGGTATGTAAAGGACTAGCATAGGCCTGGTCATGAAGGAGGTGACTTAGGTCTTAATATCCTCATTAGTTGATGCCTCTTTACATTACAATGATGATTTAGGGTTGACTTAGCAATGATTACTAGATATAGTTGCACTTTGATTAGAGTTATTCAATTGGCGTAGTTATAGACCTATTTCCTAGTTTATCTAATAGCTAGCTATGATTATGACTAGTAAGATGCTGCCACGATGATTATCATATGATATGATGATTATGCTGTCACCCATATTTATCTTATAATAATAATGGTTTATTACACAAAAGCTTCGGTATAATTATAAATCTGACAACTGTGGAGACTTCTATATAAAATGCTACAGCAGTATAGTGCTCTACATCTAGGAACCCATTAGTTACATTCATATTTTATTCATATATTTCTTTATCTGCCTAGTCACATTAGTACAATGCAAATCTATGTTAATTTCCTAGCAATACAGGCTAGGGGATGACAACCTACTTCATGTGTTTAGAAATGTTAGTAATTCAAAAGGTGGCTAGTTGCTAATAATGAGTAATTATATCTGGGCATTTACAGTGGTATTACTATGAGTAGGATTTATCTACCTTTTTTTTTAGTAGTGACGTTAGAAATGGAATCCCAAAGAGGAGGCTAAGGGTAGGCGGAGGGTGAGGAGCACTCTTTGGATTGAGTAGTGTCGGTGGGATCTCTATCCCAGAAGCGTGCCCCCATCTGGTGATGAAGATGAGGCTAGCATCCTTAGCTGCTCGGCCTCAGTGAGCTGAACCACGGTGCCGCTCCAAGCCACCCTCCTTACTACGCTTCCATCTTCGTGCATTAATGCAAAGGAGTTAGAATAATAGAAATGTAATCAACGAAGCTTACAACAACAGGACTAACCTCAAGTTGGTTCCTTTCGCTTCCATCTGACCTCGCAGAATGCAAAGATTGGAGTTTAGAATAATTGAAACGCATCATCGTTGAAGCTTACAACAACAGAATTACCTCGAGGTGTGGGATGGCGTGTTTAGCCAATTGCTTAGTATGAATATAAAATTGCGTCGTTTTCAGGTAGTGGGAGAGAGTAGATCGAGGCCGTGTCGATGGCCCATCGATTACCGCCACTTGCTTCTTTCACCTCATACACCCTCACTTGGCGATCTGGTCAAGATCACAGGTGCTCGGTCGTAGTCTGCCGTGTACCGTCCTCGTGGGCGTGTACTCTTGAGGCGGGCGCTCACGTTGAGGTATGCGCCTCGGGACGGGTCCTCGGGGTTGTCTGCAGGGTGTGGGGCGTAGCCTTGCACTTGTGTGCCATAGCATATGCCTTGAAGATGGGGCAAAGGCGCGCCACCATGGGCTTTGGTGCCAAAGCGGAGTTAGTGAAGGAAGAATCATGAGTTAGAATCAAAGAGTTAGTGAGGAAGAGAATCATCGATTTAGCTTACCCGGCGCTTGCGTATCCAGCGAGGATTCACGACCGCCTTGATGGTGCGTCCTTGAGGCATCATCAAAGCACTCACATTTAGCGTTGTGGGTCTCCTCCCGCTCCCGGACCGTACTTACCTGCCCACGGTCCGATCCGCTAGCAACAAGGGGTGGGGGGGCACCACCACCCGGGCAAATCCGCACGTCAATTTCACAAATAAAGTAGATCAAAGTAGACATGTGTAAACTAAAGGTAATATCTTTTATATACCGTGAGGTACTCGGTCCCCGGGTCACCTCATGTCCTCACTTGTGTTTTTGTTGACCTTCTCCCAAAGGACTAGACGCCATGGTAAAGTGA
Source organism: Chrysopogon serrulatus (assembly GCA_015844335.1). Taxonomy (NCBI): domain Eukaryota; kingdom Viridiplantae; phylum Streptophyta; class Magnoliopsida; order Poales; family Poaceae; genus Chrysopogon; species Chrysopogon serrulatus. The sequence goes on from JADLZL010007154.1 coordinate 9,260, forward strand.
CGACGGCCCTGAGACGCGCCTCGTAGTAAGTCGGTGATGAGCTTCTTGACGGGACCTAGTAGCCCGGGCCCTATCCTCGTATCCCTCCTCACATTTGAAAAAAGTCTACACGCAAATATTAAGGATCAATTTATTATTTAAAGATAAGTGCAATAAATGTGATGCATTAAGTTTACTAGTAATTGGATGAAAGACTTACCTTAGAACTCCTAATAGAAGACACGCACCGCCTTAATGCGATAATCCCGGATCAACGGCGTGAGTGCGCGAAAGGTCGAGCGGAGCTCCTCGTTCCGTACGTCACCGGGCCGAGGGTGAGTGTTGCTTCTGAGAGAAGACCCGGGATGCCGTTTTGGTGGGCGTGAGTGCTCACCGCACCACAACCAGCAGGTTCCTAAAAAGTAGTTAACCAATGGCATTGGTTTATAATTCAACATCCAATATGTCATATGAAATAGTAATACCATGGAAGTTACTTACTTTTGCCCTCGAGAATCTACTTGACACAAGATTCGAGTGCAGTCTTGGAGGGGAGATTTCATGGGACGTAATAAGTACCGATGAAGTGGAAGAAGTAGACAGCACCACGGCGTCCTCCTCCACCAATCACGATCTGCTGCTCCTCCCTGCTCCTGCCGTCCGTGCAGGGCTGCCACTCACACTTTCGTCCTGATCTCGGCCACCGTCACGCTCACTCGATCCTCCCTTGCGGCGAGGGAGGCGGCTCCCATGCGCTTTGCTCCTCCCGCCCCCATAGCCTCTTCCCCGAGCCGCGTATCAATCGCGTGACTGTCCGATCAGACAACGCGGCCGGGGTTCTCGCACCGCTACCCACCATCTTCAACGAAGCACCTGTTTTTGACAAGAACAAATAAGAATTAGAAAAATTAGGTTAAAATAAACAAAACCGAGGTGCTTACAAAGATAATATGCTATTTGATAACAGAATTACAAATAAGGTAACATATAAGCCAATAGCATTACATGTATTGGGTTATAATCTTCATACTCGATTAGGGGATCATAAGCCTCATAAGCCGGGATCAAACATGTCAAAGTACTCAACCCATCCAATGGAGAATTGTCATCTTACGTCGTTGCGTAAATGATGTCGCTCAAGCATTTGTAAGTCTCACATTTTCAACCTCCATTCCATCGTCCTCGTCATCAACCATTTCGGGCTAACTTCCATTTCTATCACTCGGGTCAAGTCTATCTCGAACCTCCCTTCAGCCCTCTTCGCCGAGGATGAGGATTATGCATCTCGGGAGGTTCTATGTGAATGGGTCAAAGTGGGTCCACACCTCATCATTTAGGATGCACCATTTTGCCGATTGTATCGCTTACACAATTTATGCCCTGTCATCCGTTTCATGGCTTTGGCGGTCATGTATAGATAATAAATTTGCATAGAAAGGGGAGGTATACTTACGACCGACACGGGATGTCAAGATTGGTATCCGCCATCGGCAGAGTCTACCCTCCGATACCAAGAGGAGAATGGGCAAAGACTTTGCTTCCGAGGTTCTTTCCCCGAATAGAATTTGAATATCGGTATGTATGTAAGTGGCGTTGAACCCTTAAAAGCGAGCTCGTATATATCTTGCACATGCTCTTCGGATAATGAGATCTCAGCAAGCTAACAACAAACCCAAGATATACTTGTTGTTCTTCGGTTCGATAATTTGTAAGTCGAGACTTTAACGCCATTAGATATCCATTGACATCTAACCGAGAGACTTTTGTGTAAAAGTGAAGCCATGGCTGCGTCATACAAACATATCATGGAACGCCTATCAATTTCCGGCTCCTCCTCCTCATCTGAACGGTTGGCATGCAACTCGGTTGATGGAAAAGTCATCTAACATGTCCCGGTACCTTCTTCTTGAACCATGAAACTCCTCGGGTTTCCATTTCCACCATTTCTTTCTCATTCGATGGTTTCACTCATGCTAGGACCCATCGGTATGGCCCGGTAAACCCATACTTCACAAGGTCCTTGCCCAAGGTATAGGAGTTAGATTGCCTTTAATGATGGCATATGGAACAAGTTCGTTCCTGACTTACTTTTAGTATGGCTCCGCCTTCATGCTTGCTCCAAGAACAAAATGTGTATTGTCAATCGCGCCATCTTCATATTGATCACTTGGGCGGCCCGTACATCCAAATGCCCTCGATCATCCATTTTCTAACATATACATTAGCCAGAAACATAAAATCAATTTTAGGATTACACCGGCCTTTCTAATAGGGAGGTTGTCCCATATAATAAGTTATTGTTGTGAAGTTGGACACCTCCTCGAGGATATGTGCTTTGGCAGCATTCCTTCCCCATTTTGTTTTTGTTACACGCATTTCTTTGGAAAACCTTTTCCGAGAACAATAGGGAGGTGATGCTTAAACTCGGGCCCCGATCGGAGCCTCATTAAATGGAAACTGCAAAATCATACACTTGCATGTCCAAGAACGTGAGGTAATCCATCTTCTCTACGCTTTTCAATATGCAGATTTCCATTTACCTAGAGTCTACAATTTCGAATGGAGACACCTAACTAGGTGACGGACTCACAGCACTCGAAATAACCGAAAGAGAGATTATACATGACTGGCCAAACATGCTGGGCCGGGCCTCTTAGCCCATCATTTGGTGAGGCGACGTTCAACCGAGATATTGGTAGTCGACTCTTCATCGGGTCAACTCGAAGGAGTGTTTAGGATTCACTCATCTAAAAATAAAGGTACACACATAATATTAATTCAAAATTTGACAAGAAATTCCTTCTTTGTGACACCCACACCCGCAATAAGACACATATAACGGCTTCGGTCCGGGATAACCACATCGACGCAAGGCGGCGAACAACCACATACACTTTGAGACCCATCGACAGCTTTACATTGCGGACATGGACATGAACTCCGAGCGCAACATAGGGTTGTCCTTCGACGGCGAAGTCAATCCATGATTGTTCCTCCCCGGCAATGGTGACATTTCTTTTCCCTTCCTTCCTAACATCAATGTTCCCTCCTCTATCCTTCTTCATCAAAATCTCCTTCCTTCTCAATCCCAGGCTTCCCGTCCACATATGTTTCTCCCTCCCCCCCGCTCCTTGGACATATGGGGTTGGGCTCTTAGGGCTTCTATCCTTTGTCGAACCTCGGGGGCCGCTTGTCCATGGGGGGCGACGATGGGGTCCGTCACCACGAATCCTTTGGTAAAGTTCTTGATGGCCGGGCAGAATGGATAGTCGGGGAGGCCATGGAGTCTTGAGGTCGAATCTGCAGAAAACTTGGTACCTTTTCGAGATAAATGAACCTCGAGCTTCCTTGCCAGTTGGACAGAAACTTCCATTAATACATAAACACCGAACTTGTAGGCGTCGCGTGAAATAATGCATGAGTAAGGTACCACACACGCCATCTGAAGTTTCTCTTTTATACATGTCATACCCGTTTCAAGGAGCTAATCAATTCATCAATCACGGGCTCCATGGGCACACCTGTAGTTGATGCATCGAGAATGATCAACATTATCTTTTATGTTATGTGCTTGCATGCACACAGGGGGGGAAGGTTGAGGGATCACAAACACGGGCTAACATGAGTGAAGGCCTGACCATCATGCCATAAGGATTGAACCCATAAATGCAAAAGCCCCTTGACCTGGACATTACGAACTCTTATGTCATGATGAATGCCATCCAAAAGTCGGTTCCACGCCTCACCATGGGATGCATGCACCATCTTGCAAAGGCATTGCAAAGAGTTAAACATGTTTTTTAAAAATTTCACCAGGTCTCGATCATGCATGTCCGACTGGAGCACCTCGATGAAAGAGAGGTGCCAAATTTTTTTAAACAAAATGACACTGTGGCAAAATCTTGCCGTTGGCGGACTCTAGGCACTCGCAAAGATGACCCACATTTTTAAAAAAAAAAAAATTGCTTAACAAATGCGTGTTCTTTTCCGAGAGCCCAACCATGGGGCACTGCACGCAGTGTTTGCCGAAAGTGCAAACTTAAGGCAGGGCGCAAAGAGTTATTTAAAAAAAATCGTAAATAGCTCAATTTTAAAATTTGAGATTTTTTTCAATAGCCCTTTTAACAGCTCACTCATGAAAAGTATTGACATCTAGGCGTCAACCACACATGCTGAAGTCCCGAATCATTCGAGCTAATTTTAGGCGTTTATGAAACCTCTTCTGGATTGTCTGGATTCGTGAACGGGAACATTTGTGACAAACTTGTTATAGAAGGCATTAAATTTTTATCACGGCTCCTCCAAGATGAAATGATGTCACATCACAAATTTCATGATTTTCATCAAACATATGCTTACCCGGAATAAAACAAACTCCTCGGCGCGTGGCTCGCCATGTTTCGGTGGACTATGGGTTTCAAAATTTTAGATCTCATTTTTAGGACACTCTAAAAAACCATTAACCTTAATATCAATTTTGTAGCCACTAAATTCTATTATTGGATGCACATGTAGCATTTGTATTTTTTCCAAAAAATTGTAACTTTAAAATGAAGCGGCCTTCCGAAAATAGCTTGCTCCAAAAATAGGCTTTGTCAATCGAAAATTAGTGTAATCATAAATGTGAAAAGGCTAAAGAAAAATCGATCACGATCATCCATCTTAACATAAAGTTTGTTTTAAACAACAATCAACAAAGAATTTTTATCTTTGCCTCTAGTGGTGGTGCCTAGACCGGGTTCAATCCATGTTTGCCGAGAGCCTAACGTGTTGGCTCTCCGAAAGTGCCGACCCCGCTAGGCACTCGGCAAAGAGTGAAACCACATTTTTTAAAAAAAATTGACAACAGCTCAAAAACTTTGCCGAGAGCCCAACAATGGGGCACTTAACATTGAGTGTTTGCCGAGTGCAAACCCTAAGGCACTCGGCAAAGAGTTATTTAAAAAAAATTATAAAATAGCAAACAATTTTAAAAATTTGCCAGATTTTTTCAATAGCCCTTTTATACTGTACTTCACTCATGAAAAAAGTATTGACATCTAAATCAACCGCGAGAAATGTTTGAAGTCCGAATCATTCGAGCTACTTTAGAAGTTTATGAAACCTCTTCGGGGATTGTCGGATTCGAACGCAACATATGTGACAACTTGCTCGAAACATTGTTAAATTTTTATCACAGCCTCGGCGCATGAAATGATGTCACGGTGACAAATTTCATGATTTTCTGAATTCATATGCTTTTTTTAGAATAAAAAACAGTGCGCCCGCACGTGGGTCGTCATGTTTCGTGACTAAGGCCTTTAAAATTTTAGATCTCATTTTTAGGACACCCCTAAAATACCATGAATAACCTTAATATCAATTTTGTAGCCACTAAATTCTATTATTAGATGCACATGTAGTTCAAATTTGTATTTTCCAAAAATTGTTAACGAAATGAAATAAACTTTCGAAAAATAGCAAAACACCTGAAAAATATGCCATATTTGAAAATATAGTATAATGTAATGTGAAAAGGCTAAAGAAAAAATTGGAGAGCAAAAATCAAAAAAAATTTAAAAGTTTGCCGAGTGTTGGTGCATAGCACTCAGCAAAGACTCAAATTTGCCGAGTGGTGGTGCCTAGCACTCGGCAAAGAGTCATGTTTGCCGAGAGCCTAACGGTTGGCTCTCGGCAAACGTTGATGGCTAGTGGACAGGGGGACGGACGGCGACACTTTGCCGAGAGCAATGTTTTGCCGAGTGTTGACTCTCGGCAAAGGTCCACCTTTGCTGAGTGCGCTTCTATGCCGAGTGGCAGGCTCTCGGCAAAGCCGGTTTTACCGAGTGTACTGCTATGCCGTGAGTTGCACTCGGCAAATGGCCCCTTTGCCGAGTGCCCGACAAAGTGCTCTCGGCAAAGCAGCAGGCATTCGGCAAAGGTCGGGATTTCGGTAATGCATAATGTCACATTGTCTCACTTAAATAGAGCATTAAGCTTTGAAACGTTTGGCTAAAAATGTAAAGCGGAGCTAAAAACTGTCTCTCTACCCCACCGTACCTTAGACTATCTCCAATAGTCATGACCCAAACCAGAGACCCAAACCGGGAATGGGTCACGCCAAAGCATGCACACAAACGCACCCAAAACAACTCCTCTCCAACAGCTAAATGCGTCGTCCACTCCGCCTCACAACGCCGACCGGCCTCGACGGGCCGTGCTCCTTGGCGTCGGTTCGACGGCGCCTCGGCGAGCCTCGCCTCAATGGTGCGCTGGCGGGCCTTTCGCCTCGCTTCGGCGGCGGCGCTCCGTCGCGCCCAGCGGGCCCTCCCTCGCCCCTACTGGCGCGCTCGCCCCGCCCGCACCGATGGCCCCGCCTCGCCGCCCGGCGCCTCGCCCGCCACGCCCGAGCGGATCTGCCTGCGTCGTCGTCACTTTCGTGGCCCGCTTGCGCCGTGGGGCGCCCCTTCCTCTCCTCCCCTCCCGGATCCGGCCTGGCGGGGTGGAGGTCGGATGGGTGCGGAAGCGGCTCCATAGCGTTCCCTCCCCGCCGGCGTGGTCGCCCGTCGAGGGGCACATGGCCGCGACGGCGAGGCTCACGCTGGCTCGATGTTGCGCAACCGCACGAGGAGACTTGCGGCGTGAGGAGGAGCACTGCAGAGAATGGGTTGAGGAGAGAGAAGGACCGATTTTTGCGTCTTGCTCGGCCAGGCACCCAAAAATACGTCCGATGTTTGTGTCGTCTGTTGGAAGCCTGTTTTGGGATGCAATGACACTGTGTCGATGGCATTTTGCATTTGAGTCGCCTTATGCATTCCCTGTTGAAGACAGTCTTAGGACTAGCATTGTCTTCTCCGTCGCCAAAAAAAGGTGCAATTCTTTCTTTTGAAAAGTAAAATAAAACAATTTTGAAATTAACAAAATCTATTAAAAATAATAACATTTGTGATTGTGATTTACTGAATATGTGTTATTAAATTAATCATGGAAAACATACTCGATACATAAATGTTAAGGCAACTGCCCAGGTACTCCTCGTTTGAAAAAAAAAATGCAAATCTTAAAGCAGCCTATAAAGTTAGTTAAATTTAAGAAAAATAGTTTGGCTTAAATCAAGAATTACACTCGGTTTTGGACAGACAGTAGTAGTCCCTTGGCTGGAACACACAATGGCGACGATCAAAATCTCGGAGGTAGTAGTTGACGCATCGCCGCATCCGTGGTCGTTGCCATCGTTATCGTGCATGCATGCATGCGTAGCAGCCTGAGCATAATAGGCCCTGAAGAACACGTAATAGTATATGCTTGAGCATGACTGCTCACCGGCAGTGACTTTGGCGGTGCGCATGTTAGGAGCTGGCCGGTGGTCACGGGCGACGTGAGCTAAAACTTTTGGTATCGTAGCTGGAAATGGATGGAGCAGCATATATAACTTTCCTTTAATTGTACAAAGGAAATTTATTTATATGATGAGATCCTATTTGATGAGAAGTAGTACAAGGCCTAATAGTATATGCTTGAGCATGACTGCTCACCGGCAGTGACTTTGGCGGTGCGCATGTTAAGCTGGCCGGTGGTCACGGGCGACGTTGCTTTGGTATCGTAGCTGGAAATGGATGGAGCAGCATATATAACTTAATTGTACAAGGAAATTTATTTATATGATGAGATCCTTGATGAGAAGTAGTACAAATGTCAATATTATGCGAATAGCTCTGGAGCGCACAATGTGGCATGATGTACGGTCAGAAGCCTATAATTAATAATAAATATACTACTCGGAATGATTCACTTCTGGATGGCATTTACTACTATTTTTTTTTCCAGAAAGAAAGAATGATTACCTGCTTTCAAATGTCAATGGTCTTCATCAATACATGTTTCCTACAAAACGTGGCGAAATACTGTCAATAATCCAGACGATGCAGGTTCTTGGGGCGTAAAAATATCCCAACAACGCGACCAATGTAGCACAGAGCACATTACCCCATCATGAGAAGGTGAACAGGGCCCCCAAAACGGGGGGTGAACAAGCACCCAAATGTCAATATTATGCGAATAGCTCTGGAGCGCACAATGTGGCATGATGTACGGTCAGAAGCCTATAATAATAATAATAAATATACTACTCGGAATGATTCACTTCTGGATGGCATTTACTACTATTTTTTTTCCAGAAAGAAAGAATGATTACCTGCTTTCAAATGTCAATGGTCTTCATCAATACATGTGCCGTTCCTACAATACGTGGCGAAATACTGTCAATAATCCAGACGATGCAGGTTCTTGGGGCGCGAAAAATATCCCAACAACGCGACCAATGTAGCACAGAGCACATGGTACCCCATCATTATTTTTTTATATTTATTCATGATGAGGATATCAAAACTGTTCCCAGCTCTCCATTCCTGCAAGTCGTACCTTTGACTAACACCTCAAAATGGTATCTTGCTGTCTTTGGAAAAAAATATGGCATGTTAGAAGAGAAAAAAACAGTTAACGACGAGCGAGGACCATTTAGTCCATTTTCGTGGGGCAGCCAGCCATATATATGCAATTCGATGAATAATACATTGTCCTTTGATTTTAGGAAGAAGCCGTGATTAAAAAATATAATTAATTATGACGTCTCGGACGTTAGATATTATTTACATATGGATAAGCAAGTGTTATAAATCTGGCGCCGCATACCGCCGGCCGGGGCTGCCCGTGATGAGAACTCGTCACGCTTGACCAATGGCACCGTATTACCATGCATCAGTCCCGGGCGCTAATAATAACACGGCCGGCTCGTGGCATATGCTGTCCGCGCGCGTGAGCTGTAACATTCCCCTTGTCCATGCATCGATATATAGAAGGCTGTGAGTAGTTGATGCTGAACTCAACTGCGGAAAAAGAAGAATATGCACAGGTGAATTGCATTATATTTTGTTGGCCCAACAACAATCCGTTGGGTAATGAAATCGTTAATCACCAACTGATCACGTTAAGAGCCAACAACGAGCAGTGTGGAGGTCTCTTAGCACAGAGAGACAGGCACCGCACAAGGAAGGAAGGAAGGAGCTTGTCGGCTTATCATTGCCTGCGCGCTAGCCGCCGCCGGTGCTAGTATATGGCTCACACTTCGCCGTGCATTGCATTGCATTGCATGCATATACGACGGCTGCCGCTGCACGCAGCAGATCCCCATGCCTGAGCATGCAAGCGACGTCCTAGAAACAGAATCTGTAGACGCGCGCACTGCTCGGCCTCGTGCTAGCTGCCGCCGGCCTTGTCGTACGTGTAGGAGTTCGTGTCCCGCCTGTGCGTTCGTGTCCTGCATTCAATGCATGCGTCGGCGACGGGACGGCCGGGTGCCATATATGCCAGCGTGGCACGTGGGTGCTGGAGAGGACACCGGACAACAAGCAAAGCTAGGGAGCGAGACGGGCGCGCGAGACGTACAGAGTATTTTACCGTTAGATCGAGCGCAGCAGCGCAGTTATAGATGAAAAGCGCTTTTTTATTTGGTAAAACAGCGCAGCCTGAGTTATTTTTTTAAATTTAAAGCTCTTTTACATGCGGCAAACAATTTGTAGGAGAGAGATTGAAAAGTCCCTGAAGCATTTCGTTTGTTTGTGGTAAGTATGTGAAAGCATGTGTTTACAACCAAACCAATTAGTTATTTTTTTTATTTATATTTTCTTCCCCTGGCCTAGCCTGGAGAGAGTGTAAAAAAGAAGACCACAAGGCAGAAAGGTGTCGTGTTTAGCCCATTCGGTCGGCCTAGCCTGGAGCACCAGCAGAAAGGTGTCGCGATCGCCCGGCCGGTCGCGCTGGGCTGCTTCAAATGCTTTGGTCCCCTCCTGCCTGGGTCGTCGGATCTCTCCCTCTCTTGGCTGCTGAAATCTAAAAACAATTTATAGCATGTGGAGGAGGAGGAAGTGGAGACAAATGCCAAAACGTGCTGCCCATCACCAGTTTTTCTATACGCGTACGTCGTCAGATCGTTTCAGGTGGTCACTGAAACAAGATCGATCGGTCAGAGTTTAATTTTTTATCAGATCCGGAAGAGTTAAAGAGGGCTGCTGATTTAATTTACTTTGCCAGAAGTACTATAGTAGAGGCCATTACTGAATGTGATGGGGAAATTGACATGGTAGCTGCTACTACTACAGTAGTAGTAAAGAAGACCTGGATTGTCAAGATGCTGTGAGACGTACGTGGCCTGCAAGCACTGGATCGATCTATATATCTCACCGGCCGGACTGGTTATTTATTATGTGCACGCCCCTCCGCCGGTTCATCACCTGCGCCAACGAAGCGCGCGCCAAACCGATCGACGAGACCAGGCGCGCGTGGCGTGGCGCCCACGAACACACCTGGAATCGGGTAGATCGATGGTGGTGTGCACTCGAAGCGAAAATCATCATGTACCCTACCGGTCCGGTCCGCACACAACCACTATTCATGCATGCATGGCCATGCACGCTCCTGTGCATGCAGCTCCCAGCCAGGTACCCCCCCACTCATCAAAGGCCGTACGGCCGCACTTGCCACTTGGCCTACTACACCTACCGGCATGCAGTCCGGCACCCGCAGACTCGACGTCGTTCGCTGTCGAGCTCGCCTGAACTGAGCTCGCGCCAAGATCGCACGGCCCGGCCCCCGGCCGGACGGAACCACACTTCACTCCACTGCGGTCTGCGGTGAAATGAATTGGCGTAGAAGTAGGCGGTAGGCGCGGCAGCCACCAACCGCTCCTCCTTTGTGCCGCCCGCCGGTGTCGGTGAACTGCGTGCTCTCCGGGCACCAGCGTGGTGTGCATGCTGGGGCCCACCGGCAGCGGGCAATAATTTCCGCGCCGAATGCGGATGCGGCGGCAGATTTGCACGGCCCCGGAAGGGCGATGCAATAGCGAGGCTGCAGCCTGCAGATCGCCCGTCCGGTCCTTTGGGATTGACCGATGCGATTTCAGCCGTGGTCCAGTCGCCACTGCTGGGGATTGACCGATGCGACGGTGCAGAGCAGAGGGCAATGCCGTGGCTCGTGAGGCCATCCACTGCAGTTGAACGAGGCAGTACGCAGTGTGACAGCATGCGAGCAGATGGTTCCATGCATAGTGGCGGTAGTACGGTACTGATCGGCAGACGATGAGGACGGTGCGCTACTGTTTATCAGGCCGATTCCGTGTTTGAACGCCAGGCGTAAGTACCCACTGCACAGCATGCTTGGTATCGCAGTCCATCCTCCCTCCCCCGTTGCGTACGGGTGCGGCCGACTTGAAGTGCTTTCTGCATGCCGCCCTCCCTGTTGGCAAGCGGATGCATTGCCATCCATCATTTTCACGAACCGAAAAACCACGACTTCCCTGCAACATATACAAACTAGCTCACGCCATGTCTCCAGAAACAAAACACACACCGGCACACAACAACCGCCTCCTCGATCAGGAACACAAAAGCAGCCTTGCAATTATATTCTTACTGTATTATTATTCTATTAAAAAGCTACAGGCCTCCCATGACCAAACTGAAATAATAAAAAGGGCCATGCCATGCATGGGTGCGTCGCGACTGAGTCAGTATTTATGCGCCATTATTCTAAGCCGGCGCATCATCCCACTAACTCCACAACCCCGCCGCGACCGAGAATCTAATCCCCCGCTCCTCCAATTCGCCCAACCACCACTGCCCTTTGTTTAATTACTCCATTAATCTGGCCGCATCACCCACCGGCCACCGCTGCTAACCAGACATCATTTCTTTCCACAGGGCAGTGCTAATCCATGTCGGACTCCACTCCATCACCCAAGCACGCTTCCCATCCCATCCCTTTTTCCCAATTTATCCGTTGCAATATTCGTTCGGCGGCGATTACCCGTCGCCGGCGCGGTGGACTTGTGGGGCGCACGGCATCGATTACCGCTTAGCACGGCAGCGCTAGCTCTCTCTCGCGCGCGCGCACGGCACGGCAGGCACCCAACCCAAGCCGTGCTCTGCTCAGTCTGCCGCGACCCGCTGCCGCCGCGGGCAAGGAAAGGACCACGTACGGGACCGTTGCGAGCGAGCATCGGCGCTTTTCTTCGGCCGGAGTAGAACGCCCGCCGAAATCCAAGAATTTCCAGGGCCGCAGCAGAGGCCCCCGCAGCGCGCAGCCGCGCTGCCAGGGGGTGGAAAGACGCTTTCCTCATCATTCCTTTCTTTGGGCGTCCGGCGGCGGTCGGGCGTGGAAGAGAATGGCGGCGTGGCCTCGTGGATGCGGCCGCAGGTTTGCTTGGAGCACCGGCAGGGCGTCCGCGGTGTGGCGTGCCGCGGCCCGCGGGCGTCGGACACGCAGCGGACTCGCGCGCGGGCTGCAGCCAGCATGCGACCGAGCCATTTCCGCGGCCGCACGGGCGATGGGCGAACCGGGGGTGGGGGGGGGGGGGGGGGGGGGGGGGGTGGGTGTGGCGGGCGGCTAGTCCTCTTTTGACCGGACGTGTCAAGTGTCCGTGCCTCTGATGATTTCTCTGTGTATCGCAGACCCTGCCTCTTCTTCGATACTGGTTTTGCCATGTTCTTTTATAGTAACATAAATGTAACAGTAAGCTGTCATTGTCCCTGGTTTTGCTCTTCATGGCTACTTGCCTGAACCGGGACTGGTGAAGAAGGAATGCGTGGTTACATTTAGCAAGGTTGAAAACCGTTGTGCGTGCTAATTTGGAAGGGGTTGGTGGTTATTCCAACTGTTGTCTGTCCCGACGCGGCATTTCCGGTACCGAATCCCATTATTTTACTGTGGATTCTTTTTTAAATGAGTTTGAGAACACATTTTCCTTATTAAGGAAAAAGGTTATTACTCCCTGCACACCAAATTACAAGTCATTCTAACTTTTTTTAGAGTCAAAGCATCTCAAGTTTGACCAAATTTATAACAAAATAATAGCATTTATGATACCAAATAAGTCTTCATTAATTATATTTTTATAGTATATCTATTTGTGATATCATAAATAATCTTTGCAATTCTCTCTATATTTTGGTTAAACTTGAGATTCTTTAACTCTCCAAGAAAATTAAAATAACTTACCATTTATGACGGAAGGAAGTACAACATATAATATGTGGTTGTATGGATCCTGGTGATAACCCATAACAACGAGTCTAACTTCCCCATTATCCTTGACGGTAATGGTTGGTGGAACGATGAGAATCGCTGAAGCAGGGCTCTCAATCGGGGAAGAAGGGCTCAAATAAGGACTTCACATAATCGTCGTGCCAAAATCCAAAGAGAAGGGCTTCCTGCTGAACAAAATTAGTGGTAGTAACGATGATTACCAATGGTGTAAGCGTAAGCTTAGTTTATGGCTGCACTAGGCCACACCGTTGTGGCAGCGCCACACCTGTGGCAAAAATCTACATTGCAAAAAGTGATAGATGCCAAAGTTCTAGAACCAACCAAACAACAATGGCAATAAATTTGGTAGCCTTGGGTGTGGCTGGCCAAGCGATGGCATGCAATCAAGCGGCCTCTAATTATTCAAAAAAAAAAAAAAGGCATGATACGTTTATCTGGGAAGGAAAAATTCTATGATCTAGCCTAGTAAATATTGCACTAACTTTGTGTAGAGGAAATGTATAATTAATTTAACCAGTAAAAATTCAACAAACAACTATGGCCTCCGTAAAAAATATAGTTATCATTTTCCAAGGACTAAAGTGATTTGAAATTTGAAGTACTAAAATTTATGCTACAAATATGCACCATTAAATTAATTCCAAAATAATTTTCGTTACAAACATAATTAAAAACATAAATGTGAGTACTATTTACTAAAACTTGGTCAAAGTTAAGCGATTGTAACTTGGACAAATTCCATGTTAGCATTTTTATTTTACTGGATGGATGGAGGGAGTATGTATATTAAAATAAAAGGCAGACCTATAGTTAGACATATGTATGTTTTTCTCTTATTGAATCGCTCTAACTCAACAAAGTGTGTAAATTACATTTCAACTATTATTCATATGTCCATATAAACTATAATATATATATTTAATATGAACAATGAGATTATAAAAAATGTTCAAGCAAAGGACTCTCTCTGTATCATAAAATTGATCAGACTACTTGCCATCTTAAATACTATCTCCGTCTCGAAATAAATAAACTTCTAGTGTTGTCCTAAGTCCAAATTTCATAAGTTTAACCAAACTTATAAAAAATAAAATATCATTAGGTACACTACAAAATGCATTTTCATAACATACTTGTGTGGTCTCATAGATGTTGTTCTACACAGTTAATCAAACTACCAAAGTTTGACTTAGTCAAAATCTAAAAGTTGATGTATTTAGATACAGAGGAAGCATAGTAACATCTCTAGAAAAAATGCATCTTACACCAAAACCATGACGATGATATCATGAAAAGAATGATGAAGAAGACAGTTAATGAACGTAGCATACCTATACGAAACTATTTTGCATAGTAAAATGTAACATGGTCAGGGAAAATGTGAATAAATATGTTTTTGTACACAAGGATGAAAATAAAAGCTTACCAATATTTATGAAACCCCAAAATTTACTATTTCAGGCTCTATATCTCTCCGGCTTTAGCCCCTGTCTGCAGGCTGCATTACTACACCTGGGGTTGGCCGGGCCCTGATGCTTTTGGACCAGGCTGTTTCAGGCTCAGGCCCAGCCCGAAGCCCTACCAGGCCTGGTGTGAGAAGCTGTAATAATTAATCCAGAATCTCGACAACCCATTTCACCCACCGTAAATAATTAATCTGGAATCTAGACAACCCATTTCTCCCACCCGTAATGGTTTTGACTTTTGACCTGTTGGAATTGGAACTACACGGATTAGCTGCAGACAGCGGAGAGGGGGGGGAGGAAAGGAGACTGAAGGGGGAACTCGTCTCCAATTAGCACCCGAGGCCGCACATAATGGACGTCATCAAAACACCCTGTTTCTGCTTGTCCTCCATGTGAGCCCGTATTCTTCTTCTTCTTCTTCTTCATTTCCTCCACCGCTCACCTCTTCCCCTCCCCCACTCCAACCCCGCCCCATGAATATGATCGTCAGAAGTCGCTGCTAGCATCATCCCTCGCCTCCACCTCGTCACCACCTCCTCGCCCATTCCATCCCACCAGCTGTATATATCCCCGCGCCCAATTTGGTCCCCGGCGTGTGAGGTCAGCTGTTTTAGCTCAGCGCGCGCGCCGTGGCAGCAGAGGAAGCAAGGAGAACAGCGGCGGCGGCGGCGTAGCATGCGGCGTTGAGAGAGGGAGGGAGGGAGGAGGAAGGGAGCCGAGAGAGCGAGAGCCGGAGGATGATGCAGCTGCCGCAGCATCACAAGCCCTCCGCCGCCCACTCCTGCTGCTCGTCGTGGATCCGGAGGTCCCCGCCGCCATCGCCGCCGCACAAGAAGCCGGGCGGCGGCGGGAGGAGCCGGTATGCCTGCCGCCTCGTGCCCCTGCTCGTGCTCACCGTGTACAGCGTCGTCACCGTGCTTCGCATCCCCAGCTCCTCCTCCCTCGTCGTCTCCACCGCCGATTCAGGTAAGCCGGGGCCCCTCGTGTCCCAAATCCTTGTTGCTCGAGTCCCAAATCCTTGTTGCTCGAGTCCCAAATCCTTGTTGCTCGGGTCCCAAATCCTTGTCGCTCTCGCTGGGTCGCCGTCATGGAATGCTGGATTGCCCGCTTCTCTCTCTCTCTCGCTCCTTGTGTTGGCGTGCGCTGAATGAAATGGCGACGACTCGTTCGTTCCCCCCCTGCAGGAGCAGAGCGCGTGGAAAGGCGGGAGGATTTGGAGGCGCTCAAGACCCACCTGCCGTCGAACCAGAACAGCCTCGAGGCCCGCGAGGAGACGCGGTCGGTCGCCTCCCTCCCCTGCTCCGCCTTCATCAGCGGTGAGTTGCTAATTTGCTTGGTTGGATGGGGATCAGCTTGAATTGCTTCTGCTTCAACGGAACCCAACCCAATGGAATCGAATCGAATCGAATTGCTCGCAGGTGAGGCGGGGCATGGCGAGGACGGCGTGCTGTGCTGCGACCGGAGCCACTACCGCAGCGACGTGTGCTACCTCCGCGGCGACGTGCGCACGGACCCGTCCACCTCGTCGGTGCTCCTGTACAACGCGCCTCGCGGGAGCGCCCCCGAGAAGGTGCGCCCGTACACGCGCAAGTTCGAGGACAGCATCATGAGCACCATCGACGAGGTGACCATCCTGCCCGTGGCGGGCGCCTACAACGCGAGCGCGAGCGCGAGCGACGGCGGCACCCTGCGGCGGCGGTGCGACGTCCGGCACCCGCGCGGCGTGCCCGCGGTGGTGTTCTCGACGGGCGGGTACACGGGCAACGTGTACCACGAGTTCAGCGACGGGCTGATCCCGCTGTTCGTGACGGCGCAGCGGTTCGCCGGCGAGGTGGTGTTCGTGGTGCTCGAGTACCACTACTGGTGGCTGGGCCGCTACGGCGCCGTCCTGGAGCAGCTCACCAACTACAAGGTGGTGGACTTCCGGTACGACCGCCGCGTCCACTGCTTCGACGAGATGATCGTCGGCCTCCGCATCCACGGCGAGCTCGTCGTGGACCCCAAGCTCATGCCCAACGGTACGCCCCCCTCAATTCCTATCCCCCTCCCTCGTCTTGCAATTTTAATATCTGCAATTTCACATCACATCAGACGCTGATGGCATTGCATTCCCTTCCCCGCGTTGCGATGTCAATTTGTTAGTTATAAGTTTCGTTAGGAATTTAGGATCAACTGTAATTGGCACTACCACCGGTCGGCTAAGCTTAGCTTAGCTTAGCTTGCGGGTGAAGAAGGGGAACGGCAAAAAGGCGTGTGAAAATCCGCGCGCCTCGATCGAGATCCGTGCCGGCTAGGCTAAAACCGGCCGGGGAAAATCATTTGCCCCTAGAGCTCGAGGGCGTCGTGCTTAGCCACTAGTGCTGCCGCTCCCTCTCCCTCCCAGTCCTAATCATTCTTTCTTTGCCTCTCCTCTCGGCTCTCTCTCTCAGCCTTGTTCGGCAGTGGAGTGGTGGTTAGAGCTGTGGTCACCCAGTCCTGGTAGTAGTTCGTTAGGGTGGTTAGAGGGAGGGAGGCCGCGGTAGATTGCTGCTGACGCATCCGACGCTTCTTCTGTCCTTGCCCAACACCGCCGCTTCTTCTTCTCCGGTTCCTCCAAATCCTCGGCGAGTGACGGCGACAGCCGCGGATCGCTGTTTCGACTGCCTGCCCGACACGCCCGCACCGCACGGGCGCCGTCGCGTACGGCACCGGTCGGCCTGCCTCTCCCGCACCTGCCGCTCTGCGCCGGGCACGTTTCTGACCCCGCGCGTTAGGTACTCACTCCTCCTTCCTCCTGTAGTAGTGTACCAAACGGCATGGGGCCAGGCCGAGGCCTCGTCGTCGGATGAGGAAAAGGGAAACGGAGCGCCAGCCAAGGGGGACGGGAGACGGGAGTAAACGGGAGGCTGAGGTGAAGAAAGAAGCATCGGCTGCCCGCGCGGGAATCTTTGTGGCGACCGGCGAGCGACCGATCATGAGCGCGAGATAATGCCGGAGATCATTGCGCGGGGCAGGGTGGGGAAAGGGCGGCTTTCGCAAAAGCGTCAGTGCAAAAGCGGGTGTGCTCCGCACAAATGAGGGTCCATTGTCCATTGCCAGATGCCAGCGACGCCGATGCCTCCTCGTGGTCGTGGCCGAGGGATCCCGGATCCCGGCCCCGGCAAACAAACCCACCCTCCGGCCCCTCCGCTCGCCACTTCGAGCGTGCTCCTGCCCTGCCGTTTCCGTGCGTGGACTGGGTGGGATCGGCGGCCACTAACAGCCGATCAAAAACCGAGCAAACAGAAACGGCCGCGCATCGTGCGCCACTGCTCGGGCATTATCATTAACAAAGTTCCTGCTTCTAGTGCGCTAGTACATGTAATCTAAATTGGGCTGCAGTGATTGGATGGATAATGGGAGCTAGAGCTACTCGTACCGTTTGGATTTTGAAAGACACCGCCCGCACTAACTCAGCGAAAACAGCAGGGGTGTTTAGTAACGGATCCTCGAAGCTTTAGGTCAGGTCTGCACATCGATTCATTATCGGGGAGTACAGTACTGCACCCACGAAGCTTCACGCCCAGCTCTCGCTGAGCCACTAGTGTCCTATTACTGTGGCCGACCTGAGTTATTATTACAAGGTGTTCGCATCCATTCATGGCCCCATTAAAACGCCCTTGTACTGGCCGTAGCAATAAAAGAAAAGAAAACGCCGACGTTGCTACGGCGCCGGATCTCGGAGAATGATGCTCCTGCAGCTCGCAGGAGTAATAAACAAACTAGTGCCCCGACACGGTGAATCATGCGCCATTGCAGCACGTTACTCTTGCTGGGCTACAGAGTGAGGTTATAGTAAAATAATAGTGTAGCATTGGCGAACTGTAGGGGACGAACGAGATGCGGCATGTGCATAGAATTTCTTTTCAAATCGGCTGCGAAGGGGGCGAGGCCCCTCCCTGTCTGATGTCTGTGCAAGGTAGTCGCATGCGCGACATGTCGTGGGGCTGCCCGTACTTGCCACAATGCAGAAAATTACAACTGGCTCTGGGTGCTTGTGTATAAATTAAACTGTTACTAAAATACAGGTGACATGGGCGGTACATGGGCGGTGCATTCGTGATCCGTGTGAGGTTTTTTGTGTAGTTTTTCACGGCCACATGCATGCCCTCTTTAGGTGGCTGTGCAGTTTTAGGGCCCAGTGGTTATGCCTGTCCTTTTGTGGTGAAGTAGAGCTGCATACCCCCGTATAGCGATGATGGCCTGTCCTTTTTTATCTTCATCACCATCTGGAGCTTTTGCTTGCTGTGAATAGGACTGTTCTCTAATTCCTGAGGGTTGTGGACTTCTTGTCCTGAGAGCACGGCGCTACAACATCATGCTCATAATTAATATGAAGCATTAGAAGTGTCTTAGTACATTGCCGAAATAGCGTACGTAACAGGAATGCAGTGTTTGCGTCTGATTTGATGGGTTCGGCATCTAAAGTTCTAGTAAACCATTAGAAGAGGGGACAACACGTAGCAGGACGCCAAGTTTTGTCTGTCGTCCTGGGATTGTTTGTAGCTGTGGAAGAACCTGTAGGAGATATATGTCGAAAACTCGAAATGCCGCTGGGTGCCTGGGTCCTCATGTACAGGCCTTGTTGCATGAAGTGATAAGAGTTTGGATATGTTTTCCCAGGGCTCGATTAGGACATGTAAGGACTCGGCGCTGGCCCGGGTAGCTGTACTGTAGTATGAACTCACTAAAGCGCTAAGGCTCGCGTCCTGCCAGTCGGATGGGCACTTGCAGCAGGTTGGTGCCACATTACTGTCAAGCGAGAGAGCTCTTCAGTTTTGACACGCCTGTGATGGCGTGATGTGCGATGCGAGAGCGTGGGCGGCCAGGGGAGGGTGACCAAACTTTTTCTGGGACCATGCGACTTTGGATATGAGCTGGAAAAGCAACGCAGACATGCAATAGAGACAGACGGTTAGTTAACAAAACCAGCACACAACGAACGGCTTATGGGAAGCCGTCAGCCTTCCTCATCCTTTTCCATGCAGATGGGTGACGCCTGGAATCTTTATGGCTGACGCTAAAATGCTCTGGGGCGAGGTGATGGGTTACGCAAGGTCGTAGGCGTGATCTGCGTTTGGTTACGAGGAGTGACTGAGCTGTGGGGCAACACAGTGACAGTTTCTAATGCCCAGAAATAGAACGATGCATGACCTCTGTTTCTGGAGGTCTTGAAATTGAAGTAACTTGTACCCAGCCTGCAGCTTTTGGAGTGAAAGCTTAGTTTACTATAACGAATGCACTTAGTCACGTCAGTAAGAAGCAAAAATGTACAAGTAGCAGAATCTGAAGATGCAGCTAAAGTGAACAGAAATATGGTTACTGAATGGACAAAGCTAGTACGTACATGTTGATCCTTGGAGTTCAAAAATATGCGCGTACTTAATTATTGAGTGTCATAAAGCAAATATTCCAGATTGACCTAACTTATCTCTCTCTTTAGCAACGAAAGAGGCCGGGAACTTGTGATTTGGCACATAAAGGCCACCAAACTACCAAAAAACGCGCTGCAAAGCAAAGAAAAAAAAAAAACTCTCCCCAACAGGGTAATAGTGGACAGGAGATACAGAGTACCAACAACTTTGTAGTGTGGCACAGCTCTGCTATGGCCATTGTGTCGGTGGGTTCGAGTCGGTAGCCAATTTGGTGGGCACTGAGCTGGCCAACAATACGAGGATGGCTTTTTCAACGGTTATCTCCATCCCTTCTTTTACTTCTTGTTAGTTCTAACCATCATGTGTTAAGAAGGATCCCGCTGATTTACCACTCGTGCATTGGCATTTGACAATTAGGGTTGTTGCTAGAAATCGTGGTTGGCTATTACAGTACCATGGATTCGTGTTCACACTCTTTGCCTGCTTGGGAAATGTGCTAGCGTGCTTTTATATGTTACTCCCCTTAGTTTATTAAATATACATATACAGTACGATGCTTAGGACAATCAGTGATGGGTATAGAATTTCTTTGAGCCTTATTATACAAAATATTTACCTAGAAAGACAGTGCCATGTTTACCCTTAGTGATAAACAAAAATATTCGTTGTATACTTCGGTGGCCTTCTCGGTTCAGTGAGGACAATCCAATTTGTTCAAATGATGAAAAATTTAAATTAAAATTAGCTTATCCCAAGTATTATATATTTTAAAAAAGAAGGGACTGATATTGATAAATTCAGGCCATCTGTTTACCTCACCAGATCATTCCCACAGTCCCACTGTTACCTCCAGTTTCATTCAAGCCTCTCGCTGGATCATCGCGTTAGACCGGGCCCCTCGTTTGGGACTTCAAAAAACTACAAAACCAATCACGACCAAATCTAGTCTACAATTGATTCCTGGTTCATTGGTGGGTGGCAATAGTGCATGTGGAGGTAGAGCGCGGGGCCGCCGTGTCCGAGTTGTTGGACGGATGGATCCAGCCATCCATCCCTGGGACAACGTGGGCACACCCGGTTTCCGGATCCGCGCGTGTGCCAAAGCCAGGCTGGGTCACCCGTGCCGCTCCTGCCTCCTGGCGTAGGTCACGACGGCAGACGGCACCGAGGACCGTCGCGTGGACCACGGCACGCGCTGCCGGATCGCTGGTTGTTGCTCGCTGATCTAACTGTGCAGCGTGGTGTCGTGGACTGGTGGTGATTGATGCGCGTGAGAAGTGACGGGTTCCGCCCCGATCGACTGCTCGCTGGCGCGGAGAGCATTGAGCAATTAGTGCCTGTCTGTCGACCACGCTGGCAATGGCTGGGACTTGTGTGAGCCGGTACGATAGGGGACTGGGGTGCCTGTGTGATGTAAGTGATCACAATGCGGCCATTTTTCCGATAATGCCGGCGCCTTGCTCTCTTTGCGTTATTCTGAAGCACCCTTTCCGAGAGATCCATGTCCCGAACTCCCATGTGGCCATGTCCCAGGCTCCAAGCAGGATGATCTAGACAGGACATCCAAGTCGGCAGCTGGGTCCAGTCTCCGTGCAATGCGTCGACCGTCGAGGAGCACGCTCTACCCAAAACGGCTTTGTTAAAACTGTGAACTTGTTAAACAAGAAAAAAAAATCCAGAATTAACTTGCATTGTTTTCTCAATGAATGTGTGCAAACATATTTGTTGTTGGGTCCCAATGCAATCACGAACTTGCATTTAGCACGTTGAAATTGTCCTCTGTGAAACTAACGCAAAATGCTGGTGACACGCAGGCAAGAGCATCAAGGATTTCCAGGCGCTGCTCCACCAGGGCTACAGCCGGACGGCGACGACGTCATCGGCGTCGGCGCCCGTGCCGCTTCCTCTGGCGCCGCCGTCGCGGCCGTGCCCGCGGCCGGCCAAGCCGAAGCTGCTCATCTTCATCCGGAAGCAGAACCGCGTGCTGCTGAACCTTCCCGCACGTGGTGACGGCGTGCCGCCGGGCCGGGTTCGCGCCGCACGTGATGAACCTGCGGCGGCAGACCCCGCTGCCCGCGATCCACGCCGCGCTGGCGTCGGCGGATGCCATGGTGGCCGTGCACGGCGCGGCCGTGACCCACTTCCTCTTCATGCGCCCGGGCTCTGTGCTCCTCCAGATCGTGCCCGTGGGGCTCGACTGGGCGGCCGACGCCTTCTACGGCAAGCCCGCGCAGCAGCTCGGCCTCGAGTACCTCGAGTACAAGGTGGCGCCCGAGGAGAGCTCGCTGGCCGCCGAGTACGGGCTCAACAGCACCGTGGTGCGGACACCCTGGGTCATCAGCAGCCGCGGCTGGTGGGAGATGAAGAAGGTGTACATGGACCGCCAGAACGTCACCGTTAACATCAAGCGCTTCGGCGAGCTGCTCAGGACGGCGCGGACACGCCTCAAGAACACCACGGCGTGCGCCAAGGGCGGCGCCACTGCCACGGCGGCGGCACTGAGGTAGAAGATGCTAATTGAGCTTGGTTGGTTAGGCGTTAATTACTTAGTCACACTTGTCCATTTCTTTGTGTTTTCATCCTCTTTTTGGCTGGGGGAGAGGGGAGGTGGTGGGATAAAAAGGTGACGAGATAGATCCTGTAAATATGATTGGGTTGGTTCTTGGTTGAGAGATTGGTGGGGATCGATCGCCTCCTTTCATAGTGCATTCGTTCGGTTCATGGTGTTGCTAGAGCAGAAGAAGATGATGAAGAATAATTTATGGTAGGGACGGCTCTCCTGAAACAACACCTTGTTCACACTAGTTCATAGGGGTATCAGTTCTTTTTATTTCTTTGCCCTTTTTTCCCTTTTTTTCTCCTTCTCATTCTTTGGGTGTCCAGATTATGTATAAGAAACTACATTCTGTAACAAAGATCAATAGAAATCCAGACTCTCTTTCACAGATCGTCGAGTGATTGCCTTTTCTCTCAGAGAAAAATGGGAGGTCCACATGAAGCTGTAGTTTGTCGATTTGTGTCATTTACCCTAGTGAGCGCCGACTCACGAGCAGCACGTGGCGCCAGGGGCCCAGGGCTCTGCTACCCTACCCCACGTCCCCACCTCGACTGGTCGCTGCAGTGATCTCCCTGAGCAGCTGTCCCTCGT
The DNA here is from genome assembly GCA_015844335.1 of Chrysopogon serrulatus. NCBI lineage: Eukaryota > Viridiplantae > Streptophyta > Magnoliopsida > Poales > Poaceae > Chrysopogon > Chrysopogon serrulatus. Next base: position 32,323 of record JADLZL010007154.1, read on the forward strand.
AGTGTCGTCCACTCGTCCTAGCACACACGCGGCAGCCATGCTGTCGGCCAGGAAACCATGGGCGCTGGCGCCACGTGCTTCTCGGGCCTCGGGAGTCACGACGGCGGGTGAAAGAAAGGGTGCTGTGATTGATGAATCTGATGACAGCTAGTATACGACCGTTGGCATCCGGATTTCCGGAGGCCTCGTCGGGCCGGGATGCTGTTTCACTCGTACGGTCCAGCGGGTCTGCCGGTGGCTTACACTGGGGTGTCGGTGGCGAGTGCTGTGTATAGTAATTTGAGCTGAAATTATCTCACTGCTTGACCATCAGATCTCTCTGGACTCCTGCCACGTTGAATAAACATGTCCAATGGCGGATCACAAACCAGTTGACTAGATCATCGGCCACCACAGACAATGAGGATCTCATTTATATAGCGAAGAAGAGATTGACGAACAAACCACCAAAAAATAGTCAATCATATTTGCGTAGCAAAGAACATAAACTTGCAAACAAACTATCTAAGCTCTTGTCCATAAGAGACCCCATTATGGTAAGAATATCGACGAGTTGCCCTAGATCGGCCGGTAAACTTAGGACTCCATCCTTTATCGTTGGATCTAAGAGATGAACATCAACACATGATTGAAGAATGTCTCAATCGACTATGCACCCTCTATTTTATATGGAGCAGAAGTGATCTTACTCTGTTGAAAAACTAATATAGCACTATTATTATGTCGTATTATAAAGTTTTTTTTTAGATTGGGCCAAAACTGCCTTGAGCCTATTCAAAATGGCCTAGGCCCACTTTGAGTCTCAATAAGAACCAATCGTTCACTATTCGCTTCCTCCTAAAATATGTATACTTTTAATATTTAACATTTGTTCTAAAATAGTGGACATATATTAGGTGTTGTGAAAAGATCGATTGGATTGTTGGATGTCTCAATCGACTATATATCCTCTATTTTATATGGAGCAGGGGTGGTCTTACTCCGTTGGAAAATTAATATGGCACTATTATTATGTTGTATTATAAAGTTTTTCTTAGATTAGGCCAAAATTGCCATGAGCCTATTCAAATTGGCCTAGGCCCACTTTGGGTGTCAACAAGAACCAATCGTTTACTGTTTTGTTCCTCCCAAAATATGTATACTTTTAATATTTAACATTTATTCTAAAATAGTGGACGTATAGGTGTGGTCCACCTAGTTATAGTAAGTTTTTTTTTTTTTTACTCTACTTACAAAGTGCAATCATTATATATTGAAATAGCTTTTTGATACGGTAAATATGTAATTTCAATATTACATTGATTTTCTCCAAGAATTTTTGAAATGTACTTACTTTGGGAAGGATAAAGTAGCCCATAGGACTAAAGATAGGTGATTAAAATTGGATCATATATTATTTAGACTAGTAGCCATGTACATGCGGCATGCACGTGTCTATAGAAAATCAAGGAAATATAGTGAACATTTTGAGAAATAATTGTGTACATTTAGAGAATTCATGTAATAGATGATAAGAATTCAAATAAAAATTAAGTGTGTATAGTATTTGCAACAGGAGTTGGGTGCTCAAATCATACAATGGAGGACAAGAATTTAAACATGAGTTAGGTGCTAAGCACCCACACCATATTCCCATTCATATCAAAATCCAACCCACAACTAAAATGATTGTATTCTTTTCACAAGAAGAATCGTCATTTAAAAACTCAAATTGGAAAAAAAATTCCAAACAATTGAATTATCAAGTATACAAATAGCCACCTGCATAACGCACTTGCTCATGAGTAGGCTATTGAATTTCAGAAAATACTCAAATCTTCCACCATTCTAATGTACTCCTTTCGTCCCCGAAAGAAGTGATTTCTAGAGTTATTCTAAGTCAAACTCTTTAAACTTTGACTAAATTTCTATAAAAAGCATTAAGATTTATGTTACCAAATTAGTACTATTAGATTTCCTATAGAATATATTTTCATAATATATCTATTTTATGTCATTGATGTTACTTTTTTCTATAAAGTTGGTCAAACTAGCATGGTTTCTAGGAATGTCTTTTAGGGACAGAGGGAGCATAGCTATGTGGCCCTAACCTGAATATACATACCTTCAATGTTTACCTTGTGTACTATGAGACTTGGTAGGAGTCCATGCTAGCATAATAAACGCAAAGCATTTGATCTGCAAAAGAAATACTGATGCAGCATCAGCTGCATTCATTATTTTTCAAAAGAAAGCCTAACGGCTAGCACCGTATGAACTGGCCTTGAAAATTTTGAAGGTAAAGATCATCCGTCGTTCACAATTTTCTATCATACTTATTCCAACAGCTAGTTGAGCGGGACCATGTCTCGCTTTTTTTAGAGTAATAAGTAAACCCCTGGTGTTACGTTAACCTAAACCTGCCATGTCATCATCATCATTGCATGAGCATTCATGATTAGAAAACCCTAATGGGAATAATTAAAATGAGTTTATTTAATTCTAGGATTGTTTGCGCTCTTTCATATCGTATGTGTATGCGTATACCATTTAAATTTCACCTGCATGTTTAATCTTGATTATAAAAGCAATCAACTAAAACTAATCTTGATGTTTGCAAGTGCTTGGCTAACCTTGACTCTCACCCTAACCATATTTTATAAGTCAAATGATACAAAAGAAAGAATCAAAATTGAATTTGGAATCCGAATCCCAAACCCTAACCCTAGTGGGTTAAGTATTGGGTTTGAATTTCAAGTTCACTTTTGAGGAGCTAACCATAATTAATTTTGCAAATAAAAGTTGCCAAACTTTGGTACCATTTCAAAGTATGAACTTTGTACTTTGAAAGTGTGCTATTGGTTGGGTTTGGAAAGTATCACAACATCATTAATTAATTGCCCAAAGATCCAATTTGAAAATCCTTTTCAAAAACTCAAAATTCAAAAGCCTTTTGTCCCTTTCTCAATTTCATCTCAAAATATTCAAAATTTGGGAAAACTCCAAAAATACAGTTGGTGCATCTCTTTGAGCTCTACAAGTTTGGTAAATAAAGTTTTTCAAGTTTTTGAATAAAATTTGAAGTAATTTCAAAAGTTTCCAAAATTGGGAAATGTCCCCTTTTGATTTTTAAATTCCAATTCAAAAACTATTTAGTTTCATGAAAAACTTTCTAAATGAATGTTGTATATCTTGAAAAATGGAACAACTTTATTTTTGGAGATTTTCATCTTTTATTCAAAATTTGAAAGTAATTTTAAAATCCCTAGAAGTTAAGATTTAATCCTTTTTCAAATTCAAACTGCAGTTTCAAAATTATTTGAAATTTGATGTTGTACCCAAAAGCAAAGTTGTAGAGTTCAAAATTTTGGAAAATTTTCAAGTTGCTATGTGTTTTTAAAAGTAATTTTGAAAAAAGGAGCAAGGTGAGCTGTCCTGTGCTACAGTAACCAGGGGGTGAGAAACTGAACTTCTCCTTCGATCATACCATCCGGCCGCCCATTTAGACTCGTGTCGTCGCCGGCAATTGCCTCCAACCATCTGGCCGAGCTCGTGAAGCTCCTAGCTACTCCCCGACCTTTTCATACCCTATAAAAAATCAAGGAAACCTTAGTGAACATTTTGAGAAAATAACTCCATGATCCAATACATTTAGAGAGAAATTCATGAACCAAACAAGTTTGAAATAAGAATTCAAATCAAAAAGCCGATCATGTCCTTTTCCTTCCTGTTTTAGTATTTGCACCGGCCTTTCCTTGGGTGAGGCTTCAAATCATACAATGGAGCGAGCACCCTCCACCCGCCTCCAAGCTTGTTGTGCAATTGTTTTGAAACCCCATGAGCTCCTAACCATGTTTGGTGCTTTGCCGTGGTTTGGCCGGCACCCACACCATATTGCACCATTGCATATCAAAATCCAACCCATCGTCGCCATGCATGCTTCGGTGATCGGCTAGGTCCATGTGATACCTTGTTGAGTCCGTCTCGGTGAAGGGCATACGTTGGTGCAGCTGGTTACGTCGGAGAGGCCGCCATCGGGGAGAACCACCGGCCGACCGCCGCCGGGCTGCCACCTTTGTGCCTTGGGAGGAGGAAGAAGAGAGGGGAGAATGAGGCCGACAACCCGCCCCGCTTGTCTTTGAGAGGGAGAGAGGAAAGGGGGCCGGCAGGCGTGTGCGCAAGCAGGAGCATGGAATGGGCCGCAAAAGAGGGCCATTGGAGGAGAAGGAAATTTTTCTTTTTTATTTTTCTAAGCCTGTTTTCATCTTTTTTGTTATGATTTTATTTGAGCAAGTAAAAATGTGCAAAAATATGTTCTGTGCTCCTTGAGTGATGCTCTACCTAGGAAAAATACTAACTTTATATTTTTAATAAATTTTAGCTATAGTTAATTTGCTCTTTTAATTAATAAATGCAACTTCCATGATTTTTAGTAATTAAAATATAAGTCCAAAAATCATGAAATTTGTGTTGTGTGCTTATTAGGTGATAATGATCTTAATTATGAAGTTTGATCCAGTTTTGACTAATTTTTGTATTATGCTTAATTAATACCTTAATTAATTAATGTTTAATTAATTCTTTGATTAAGTAGGGTTTGATTAATCTCCAATTAGCAAGTTAATTAGTGGCTTTCAACAACTGTAAAAATAGTTAATAAATTAGTAATCAACCTTAATCACTATTAGGGTTGTTTGATTTTAGGATTGAGTGATGACCCTAGGTCAGTCATTAACCCTAATGACCTTCGGCATTTTATGTTGAATCGTTAGTCCGTCGTTTCGACGCTAGGGACGTAGTACAACTTTACCGTGAAGGAAAGTTGTACTCAAGATAGGTTAACAATCGTTGCATCATTATCACATGTTTTTTTTATTACCGCATCGTAATCATGCATTCCATGTTTACCGTCGAGGAGGGAGTTAATCCAACTCCAGTTCTTGAAGAAAGTGATCATCGTGAGAAGGTTGGATCTGATCTTGGTGATTGGGTAGTTGCTCTTAACTTCATTGAGCCCCAAGGCAAGCCCCAGATGCATTCAAACCCTTCCTTGTATTTCGAAAAGCTTTATATTATATGTTGATGATATGATGCATTAGGTAACAGGAGTTGTGTGATATCCTACTTTGATGCACCTTGATATACAGCTGGATTCATTTTGATTTCAAAAATGTTAGTATATGCCTAACGGCTGGCATTTTTGTTGTTGTGGTTTGTAATAAAGTTAAGTAATGGCTATGTAATAAAGACACATTTGTTTGTATAAGTTTACCAAATGGTTTGTAAGTCTTCCATCCGGTATTTTGTATCGTTGTTGTAATCTTTGTGATATTTCTGTAAGTATCGATCCTAGAGGAATTGTGGTTTATCGGGGTTCACCCGACGGAACATTCTAGGTTATGTGGTGTACAAGCATAGTTGACAAAGGTCTTAGGGACAATGTCTTGTGGGCCATATAATTTAGAAGGTTCTGCCACAACCAGAGTGTCCCAAGGCTATTACAAGTTAGAGCAAGTGTTGCAACACCCCAAGATCACATCCAAAACTAGGATAGACACTGTACTGTATCATCGTGAGGTTTAGAGTTTGGGAGACTCCATTGATCAGATTGTTTTGCCCTTGTATCTTGGTGGTCAAGAGCGCTCGAGGTCTTTATGACCTTCTGGTGAATGCATGGTCGCCTTCGAGGTAGCGACCCTCGATTCTTCGTGTGGAGCAACGTCGTATCAGTGTGTGAGGGACAAGAAGACCCTGTCACTCATGTAGAAAGAATCTGCAATGTTCACGACATCAAGGTAACTGAAAGAGCCGAGTAGTAGTGGGTCAGACTAACTGTGTTTCAAAGAGACTTGGTGACCGAGAGTGTACCTCGATAGAGCTCCGATGTGTGCTAGGAGTTCCGTTTTCACAATCGATATCAGGATACATCATTGCGTCTATGGGAGTTTGCTCTTCTTACTCAAGCTGTTTATTTACTGTATTTATAGCTTCTGCACATGTTTTGTTTGTATGACCTTTACCTATCTAGATTAGCTATTATATAGCCTATAGGCTAGTTGATAGGATTGACTCTAGGTTGAAAAACACTTTTTCGGTTGATGGTAAGTTAGTTAGGGTGCTGATTAAGCTAGATTAATTCCACACTAAGATAAGTGCATACTGAAGAATGATTTGAAGCTACATCCCATGTTTGTAACAGCTCCATCAATCATCAATTCGTCCAAGTGACATAAACCTGCTCACCCATTCGCCTCTCTCACCTTCAGGCAAAATCTCATCCCATGCGGGGGACAAATACTTTATTCGACCTAGTGTTTAATTTAGGTCTTATGATTTAACAACAACAACAACAACAACCAAGCCTGTCAGTCCTAAACAAGTTAGGGTAGGCTAGAGTTGAGACCCAACAAGCACCCTCAATCACGGTTCAGACACGTCGATAGCCATTTTTCAAGCACTCCTATTCAGACACAGATCTCTAGATATATCCCAATCTTTCAAATCTCTTTTGATTGCCTCCCCCCATGTCAACTTCGGTCTTCCTCTGCCTCTCCTCACATTATTATCTTGACTTAGTACTCCACAATGCACTGGTGACTCTGAAGGTCTCCTTTGAACATGCCAAACCACCTCAACCAATGTTAGACAAGTTTTTCTTCGATGGGTGCTACCCCTAATAAAATTAGGACAAGCCTAATTAAAATCCAACAACAGGCACGAACACATTTGATGTCTGCCCTTTATTCGGTATGCACTTATTTTGTTACACGAATCTCATATCATCACGGCGTGGTCCAGATTATGGTTCCAGCCTCTGAGGACGACTCTGGGATTGGACCCCTGGGGAGCCTCGAACGAGATGTCGATGACCATCTTCTCCCCTGGTGTCAGCGAAAAGTAGTTGTCTGAGTAGTGGACCGGAAGGATCCTTGTGTCATTGTATTTCTCCTTGTCTGTTGATGATTCAGAGGTATGCACTGAGAAATGGAGGAAGAATGCAACCCCTGAATCGGTCCCGTTGACCACCAGTGTTCTCCGGTTGTCACTTGATCTTGCGACCCCGAGGCTATTGCGTATTTTCCTCCACAGTCCATCACTCTCGTTTCCCTTCCGAGTAATAATTTCTTTGCCAGTGCTGTGGGAACCGCTTACACCACCTAGATCCATTGCTGATAATGAACGTGTGCCTTCTGCTACTGACTTCTTTGAGTTGTTCTCTACTGTCATTCTTACTTTGTGCATCGTGCCTGAAACTGAAATGTCAGAATGAATTTTAAGTGGAATATTTTTCTGCTGATACTGCTCCAACAATTTGTAGTCGTTCCCAGGAAGATGCAACCAGTAGAAGTTTCTGGAGATTATTCCATTGTCTGACAATCTGAAGAGTTTGAGGAGCAGAAAATACACAGGCTTGGCATCTTTCATCTTTGGGTATTTCATCTCGATAATTTGCTTCACTTTCTTTGGTGGTACAACTATTTTCTCTGTCACTTTGTAATAGGGGCATGCACCATCTAGATCCCACACTGAAATTTCGACAACCATGTCTTTGAGTTCATCAGCTGTAGTGTTTACTACCTACAAATTATTTCCATGGATCAATTACTACAAAGTTAGATACTTGGACAAAATGTTCAAGGTGCAGCAGATACCTCTACGAAATAGGTGACCAAGTTCAGTTGGACATGAATAGGTTCAGCAGCACAACGGCATCCATAAAACCCAGCGGTTTGGTCTTGGAGGTGATCATAGAACTGGCCCCTTAGTCCAGTCCAAGGATTCTGTGTCTTCCAAATTAGAACACCTGTAAACTTTGTCCACATGAAGGAAGTCCATCCTTCCAAAAGTGCTCTGTACTGAACATAGTTCACCAGCTGTGCCTGGGAGTTAGCAACATTAATTAAAATGCTTCAGATGCTTAAGAACAGAGTCCCTAGAAATAAAATCTTATATTACTAAATTACCTTTTCACAAAAATCATCTAGGTCTTTTGGTGGTCCATATAGTTGAATCTGATCATGGACTTTCCCTGGTTTTGAGTATGGAATATACTTGTGGTAGTCCCATATTGGATTTGGTACTTCTTCGATGTACCCGTCAATTCTTTTCTTGAAAATTGGAATGCTCCATCCTACTTGAGGCATTGTGGCCCTAATTGTTGCAGCAACTGGAACCCCCACATTCCCAACCTCAGGGTTGAACCCATATTTGTAGAAGCTGTCCTTGAAAAAACTCTCTGGATACTGAATCTCATATGGACCATCAGTGAAGTCACCTTTGCCATTCGCAAAGCCATCCCACATTGATCCTTGGACATACACCCGAGTACCATCAAGGTATTTACTAGGGTCAGTTGATTCTTCAGATAAATATTTTTCTTCATTTTTTGATGTCTGGCTTACAAACATAGGATGTAGCTTCAAATCATTCTTCAATGCTTTGTTAATGTCAACTGGTGGGACTTGCTCATTACCACCAACCCATAAAGCTAGACTGGCATGATTCCTGAGTAATTTCACGGTATCTCTAGCACATAAAAGAAAGAGATCATGATCCAAAGGGCCATTAGGGTTAGATACTGGAATTCCTCTGCCATCAACATCTCCAGTTATCCAAAATTCTTGCCATACCTGTTCAAAATGGTTCTGTCATGTAAACAATCTTGACATGGTAGTAACCTAGGGTGAATCAAGAATTCAACTAGAGAGGATGTGGACCCAGCACTAAACTCATCAGGTTCACCTAATCCTTTACAGTTACAGGAAAGAAAATCCAAGAAACCAGCTGGTTACCCACATTTTACAGAATATAGAATCCTAAGTAACAATTGGTTGACATTGTTTCAAAGGAATTGTCTCCTTTGTTTTAAATTTTTCATGACTACCTAATATTCATAATTTAAGAAAACACGACTGATATGGAGATAAATTCAAGCTTACCATCAGACCATAGACATCGCAAAAATGATAAAACTCAGGCCTCTCTGCTAATCCACCACCCCAACATCTAAGCATATTGAAGTTCATGTCAGCATGGAACTTGATGTCGGTCATATATCGCTTCTTTGTTAATCTAAGAAGGCCATCTGACAGTATCCAGTTCCCTCCTCGGATAAAAATAGGTTCACCATTTACCTTGAAGATCCTGGACATGATTTATATTTGCATCAACAGGTTTTCAAGAGATCAAATATTCAATACACACATTTTGGGCATTCCATTAATACCTCCCACCAGTAGAATCATCAATTGTACTCTCAATCTTGCGAAATCCAAAATAATGGCTCCAGGAATCAGATTCTCCAAACCCTTTGACATCCACACTAATCTCAACGTTGTATAGGGATTGCTTTCCCATGCCATTTGGCCACCACAGGTTGGGCTTATAGAAGAATAGCTACAAAATTTCATATTTTAACAATGTCAAATATTTGAACCTTTTAAAAGGTTGGAGTAACTAAAAATGTTTATGTTTCAATATAACAAAGTCAATCAACTTGCATAATTGAGGATTTTAAAAGGGCCTCCTAATAGATAGTACAACCACTGAAGAACATTTGAAGATAAAATTAAGCTTATACCTAGTTCTTTTGCCTTCATATAGAAGAGAATTGTGCAACCATGATTTAAGTAACATTGGATATTTTAGGGCTAAGAGGTAGGACATGACGAGGGGATTTCATTATCTGACAAGAGAAATCTGGTAGTATAGTCCTGTAAATGATCATAGCTGATAGGCAACAAGCATAAATGGTATAGCTGTCATATGTAGTTGCTGACATTTTTACTGTGGATAAAGTAAGCTGTGGCAACAAGCTCACAGCAATTAAATCATTTGGGCAACACAGAATAATAAATTCATCAATTGAATGTGTATATGATTGTCATCATGAAAGGAAGAAAACTAGCTTAAGTAATGCCTCAATAGACGAATAGCTTGAGCAATAAGAAACTAACTTACAGAAGGAATGGTGTACTCTATATCTGATTGAGGAGGGACTGTTATTGCATAACTTTGAAGGTGTTCCACCAAACAAATGTTTCCTTCAAGTTCAGTTGAAACCTGTATTTTCAAGGTACAATCTGCAACCCAAGAACTTTTGTTCCCCAACTGAAGTGTACAATGTAGGTACGACCTCTTAAAATCATCATGAAAAGTTGAAACCAGATGTGGATCTGTTATATTCACAGGCTGCAGTGAAAACAGGCCTAATATAAGTCCTTGAGTTTATTTAAAATCCCCACAGAAAAAAGGAAAAAAAAGGACTGCTTTAAAAGATCAAATTGTATGAAGGAAGTCATCAGGGTTTTGATTCAGCTGGAGGTAAGACCTTTTGGGAATGAGTGGGAAACAACAAGTACAACATGATAAATGGGAAGCCCTAGACAAACCCAAAGAGTTTGTGGGCCTGGGGTTCATTGACACAGAGCAATAAACGCAGCTTTGTTATGCAAGTGGATTTTCAGACTGGAAAGTGGAGAGGATAGCTTATGCATGAATTTGTTGAGGACGAAATATCTTAGAGGTAGAGGTTTTAGCCAGAATAATAGTAGAGCTGGGTCGCAATTTTGCCAGGGGCTACATTCAGTGAGATAGTGGTATGAGAGGGGCAAGGGCAATATAGTGCAAGGGGTAGACAAACAAGATTTTGGAATGATGTATGGATGGAGGAGTGCTCTTTCAAGGTTGCCTTCCCAAGTCTGTCTAAAATGTGTCATGATCACATATCAGTGGAGAAGGCTGGGAAAAGGGATTGGGTTCTGGATTTTAGAAGGAATTTTGGTGAAAAGGAGATGGCAGGGTGGAGGTCTATGATGGAAAAGCTTGAAAGAATCACATTAACAGAAGAGAATGACAAGGTGGTTTGGATATTAGAAAAGTCAGGGAATTTCAGCGCAAAGAGTATGTACAGATACATAACTTTTGGTGGGATCATTGATATCAGGATGATGGAAATTTGGACAGCAAAAATACCTTTTAAAGTTCAGATCTTCTTGTGGATGCCATGGCATGACAGAATTCAAACAGCACAACAACTCAGAAAAAACTGGGATGGGTCCAAATTTTGCAAGTTCTGCGGGAACGATGAGCCAGTGGATCACTTGTTTCAATGTCTCATGGCGGTGGTGACGTTGGGTGAGAAACAATCTGGGCTGGTCTAGAAGCTCATCTTCTATTAACAATTTCCAGAAGGTTTTCCTCGATAGTGCAGGAGGGAACAAAAACAGGTTCCAGCGGTGGCCTATAACTGGTGTAGGTTGGACTATTGGACCATATGAAAAACAAGAAACAAACAATGTTCTCTTATATAATTTTAAAATCTCTAGTTCTCTACCAAGTAGCTTACAAAACGTTTGGTCTCCTTAATCAATGGCAGAAGTTGGCGAAGGAGGAGAACAGGCTCAAGATGGGGGAGATGCTGCAGAAGATGAAGGATGGGCGTTCAAGTTGGCCAAGTGTGCCTTGGCAGGGCTTCTGTTTCTAGGTCCTTGAGAGGTCTTTCTAGTGTAGTGGTCAGTTTAGATATTCTCTTACATCCAGGTGTGGTCTATAGGCTATCTGCATGTTCGGGGTTTTTTGTTTGAGGTGCTTGGTTGTTTCTTTTCTATGGATGTTCTGTGAATGCTTGTAAGCTGGTAACCCCAGCAATACTCATGTTAAGCTTTCAATATAAGCTGGATCTTTTGGTCTTTGGTCTAAAAATAAATGAGTAACTTCTTTGTGCGTCTCCTCTTCGTGTATCAATGGTGATGCCCCAATGACAAAAAATGGATAAAATAGTATTAAAATGGAACAAGGATTCATGGACTCACCCCACATATGGAAATTGATACCTCATCCCAGATACCAGTATTTCGGTCCCTAAGATGCCAGAAAAAGAGAAATGTCAGAAACTGTTGATGTTGCAAATAGAACAGAATGAAAATAGGGAAGGAAAACAAAATTTGCTGTTGCAAGATAAGTAAAAGAAACACTATTTTGACTGGTTACCGTAAGTGCAACAGAAACAAAAGTTGGCAATTAGTTTTAATTATTTTTCAAATGTTACTTGAAAGGTTAGCAAAAAAATCAGATATTGCAGCACTCTTCAGTAGTATAGGGTTTCTGAACTTTGTTGAAACCGAATACTTTGCGAACTCAAAACATATGATACATCTTAGGTGACCAAAGATCAACTAATGAAGCACGTAGCTTTACCACACAAAATTCACCAACTACCTTATTGGGCACATCCAATCCCATCCTTCCACATATTGTGTAGCAACATCTTTTCCAATCTGAAATGACCACATTGAAATATGTAACAATGCATTAGTAGTCCCTTTAACTAACAATATTCCTTTTTAAAGAGTAGTTATGACACCAAGTAAAATCTGAAATGACCACATTGAAATATGTAACAATGCATTAGTAGTCCCTTTAACTAACAATATTCCTTTTTAAAGAGTAGTTATGACACCAAGTAAATATTGTAATTAGCAGTTGCAGATTAAATTGCATTATATACTTTCCAAAATGTACTTCAAATCGTAAAGCATGTCCCAGACTACTCAGCAGGGGCAGATCCAAAATTGACATAAAGGGGAAGCTGGGCCTCTTCTAATAGGACTAACTTCTTATTTTATGGGCTAAATATGTATTAATTTCCTGTGGATCGGCCACTGCTCATCAGAATACAAAACAACGGAACATGGCCTCTAAAACAGAGTATGTGCAAACCATTGCGTGTTTTTACTAATGCTTTCAGTACATTTGATGCAGGTAGCATCTCAGATAAAAAGTATATTGCAATTCAAGCAAGGTGATGCTATATAGCTCCTGAAGTGTAGTACCATCTGGGGGAGAATACATGGGCAACTAAGCAACACAAGCCTTGTTTGAGCTTTGCTAAAAAAAAATGAGCAAAAGGTAATACAAATCTGCACACTACAATAGGATGGGATATTCCATTATCCACAATTGCAAATCATGTGCGAAAGATAAATCTACATAAAACTAACCTGAAGGATGTGAGACTAACCTCATGATCACCACCCTGGCCCCCCTGAGGAGGAATTTTGCCAGGGTGATCAGGAGGATGAACAAGGACAGCAAGCAGATTGTTACCATCAGGATGGAGAATATCGGTAATATCAATGGTGTGCCTTCGGAACATTCCTTTTGGTAGTACCACCACATGCCCATTTAAGTACATTTCGGCTGAGTAGTTTATTCCCCGAAAGTTTAAAGTCACATGCTGATTTCCTGACTAAAGATGAAGGTAACAAGAAGATGTTGATTTGTTAAGTGGTTTAGCAACATAACAAGTACATGTGCTGAAATGTACAAAATGCCAGTCCTTAAAGGCAAGAAACCATGATTAAAACAATTAAGAGCAGTCTCAATGTTTAGCATTAACTAAAGAGATCAAGGAAAAAGCAAAGAGCTATGCTACCATGGCTGCAACGTCACTTTCAAAAAGGCTTCTGTCAAGCAGAAGTGAATGAAAAGTTTATCAATTGAACATGCATCCTTAGGTTGCACAGATTTATTTGAGTTTAAAGTAAGCTATATACTTGTGCCAGGTTACTAGGGTACTCTACGTACACGCATAATGCAATAATCGTCTCTACTCCTAAGGGCCTGTTTGGATCCAATGAACTAATAACTAGTTCAACTAGTTGGGTTTTGTGGACTAGTGAACTAGTACTAGTTGAGCCTTGAATTAGACATTAGTTTACCCACTAGTTCACCTACTAGTTCACTTGTTTGGATCTTTATGGACTAATTGTTAGTCAACTAGTTACTAGTTCATGGGATCCAAACAGGACCTAAGTCTCTTTGTTGGGAATATAATCTGCCATGCCACAAGGGAAAATAAAACTGAATAAACTATGGGCAACACAACAAGAGAAATCTATCAGTTTGCACAGTCAGTTCAGCAGAAGACAGCTTAAAGCGCTTGCTGATTGTTGAGGGAGCAGCCACATCCATTGGCACAGTAACACTGCATTACAACCATGCTGAATCAAAAACTGCCTACAGCGAAAAGGGTAGAACAACTCCCTTTGTAACTGGAGGAGACAGTGGGATTGATGATGCATTCTTCGTTGCAGAAAAAACACGACTAACAAACATTCGGAGAACCGGTGCAGTTGTGCGTACCGGGGCACACTGGAACGTGGTGAAGAACCAAAAGGTGTAGTACTCCCTCCCGGCGTCGGCGATGTCGACGATGGTCTCGTTGTTGAGCCCGTAGAAGGGGTCGGGGATCAAATTGTTCTTGAGCAGCGACCCCAGCACGCTGCACCATTATCCGCGGAGCACGCAACAGTACGTCTTGTCAGCCGAGCGACGATAACAAAGCTCGCAGCAATTTACTACCACACAGATCCCCAAAGCGGAGGGAGTCAGGGGAGGAGAAGCACGTACGTGCCGGGGACGGCGGCGCTCATCCAGGGCGCGGCCGGGGGCGGGGTCGGCTGCCGGCGGGTGCGTGGTGGTGAGCTGGACGCCGGTGAGCGCCACCTCGGTGGAGCGCGCGGCGAGCCAGCCCGTGTCGAGCACCCGCTTCCCCACTGCCACGGCCATCTCCGCGATCGCGTGCCGGTGCTGCGCGCGTGCGTGCACGGCGAGGCGCGTGGGTTTCCAATCCCGGGCTCCGGAGCGCCCCCGAGCAGAGTACTACTAGAGAGTCCAGGGAGCGAGCTCTCATCCGCATCGAGACGAACGCCAAGCCCGGGTTGGCGGGTTGCGTGCCCCACGCTCGCCGGCTTTTTTTTTTTTTTTTTCTCTGGATGGAAGGATGTGGGGGGCAGGTGGGGGCCTCGGCGTCACGGGGGAGGATTCGTGGCAGCATGAGCCGATGAGCAGTGTGGTGCGGCCCCGCGGTGGTGGGACGCCGTTACGGGATCGGCGGGGTGCGTGACCGTGTTCGTGTTTCCCCTGCCGCCTGCCGGAATGGATGGTGTTGATGAATGGTGCGAAAGGGATAGGATAACTGATGACGGTGTGTGCCTGCCACGTCACTCCAAGAGTGTGCTTGCAAGCAAACCGAACGCCAAGAAAGACGACCTGCTAATTCAGCCGTTCCAGTTTTTGTTTATGTTGTACTATACTCCCTCCATACTCATAAAAGTTGATGTTTTGGACAAGGACACGGTCTCCAAAATCTAATTTTATCCTTTGTTTTCTATTAAAATATATAAGGAAAAATAAAAATAAAATTACTTTTATAAAAGTGAGTTTCAAGGTGAATCTATACATATAAGTTTCATCTCTTCAAATTAAATATTTTAAAAGTTATTGATAGTTTATGTTCCCAATGTTTGATCTAAACCTTGTCTAAAACGTCAACTTTTATGAAAATAGAGGGAGTATAAAACTGTTGCGGTTCAAACCACGAGCAAGATGAAATCAAGCAAGAAAGCCAGAGGGAAAAAAAGGAAAAAACTTGATGTAACAGTGTCCTTTAGCCTATTTATATCTCCGTTGCCAATAAATCGAGTTTCACCTTTTGCTTTCAAGTGTGAAGGGGGCATTTCATTGATTGAACCATCGTATCTCAAATAATTGAATAACTATGGAGCTTTATAGAATCAGACAAAGATTAAAAAAAAGTTGATCAATCGACAATTACTTGTGCTACCATATTACAACATCTACTAATAGTAGCGGAAGCCATGACTAGAACTAGGAGTGTGCTAAGATAATAGACAGGTGCTGGACATGAAGATGGCTTTGATGATAAATGGATATGAACTTTTACTTGATGGGAGTAGTGAAGATTTTTTAGGCTAGGCCAGTGCTATAGCTCCCTAGCATAGGTCTCACACAAGTAACATAAGAACATCGAAAACACAAGTTGCCCATGTTAATGTTTCGAACGAGAGAATGTGCTTGGAATCGGTTCTTAGCATTATGAAATAGCATACAGTGGTGATCGAGATCACCCATTGGAGATACGTATTTATACCATTTGCGGAAGTCGGACATAATAGTTAGATTTCTTGGCGATGGGAACATGCTCCAAACGAAAAATCTATCCGCACGCAATAGTACGTTGGAGAATGTTGCTTTGACCAAGATTAATAACTTTGATCGCAACCGAGGATAAGCGGAATTAAGACAAACGATCAGGTACTTGGAAGGTACACTTTAATTGATTAAGCGCTGCTTTCTCTAGTACTTGCCTCCCAGAAAGGCATCCTCAGGGATAATGGCAAAACATTCATAATCGTATCTTACATTAGGTTGAAACCCCATACTATCGCGGGTTTCGGAAGATCTATAGATTATGGTCATAGATATACATTCTCGGGTATTAGAATAGCTAAGGCAATGTTAGGCACTTAATGATTGGTGCTTCTGCACTAGAGAGGTAATCTGAAACAATTATCACCTAACTATTGAGGGCCCTAAGACAAAGAAAATTGCATGCATGGAAGCTATTGCCATCACAAGATCCGGTGACCCCATTGATACTCTGCATGCACTGGCGGACCTAGGATCTAGCAATCCTAGACCCCAGATCCGACTTTACAATGTTCAACTACACTAAATTTAATTGTTTGTACATCCCATGTATAAAAGGGAATTAAGCCTACTCAATTACTTTAGCCCACTAAACCATCTGGGTTCCCAAAAGCTCTGGGTCCATTGCTGTCGGCATGAAAGTAGCTAGGAAGTCACTATGTGGCCACTTATCATTATCCTAAATCCCATTCATTTTTATTCGACGAAAGCTATTATGTCAATATTTACCATTCAAATTTAAGACCAAGCAAGATTGCACATGCCTCAATGCCTCATCACTTGTCTCCAACCCTTTTAGGATTTACGGTTTACAGTCCAAACATATTTAATTATATTTAACATAATATCATTGCATATGTTTGGACTGAGATTACATGTGATATGCAATAGCATTATAGTCATGCATATGTTAATGAAGCTCAGATGTTTGGACTGAGATTACATATAGTTTAAAGGAACAATCCCTGTGAGAGATAATTGCTTTTGTCTGGCATCTAGCTCCAACAAATTTTAAAGTTGACAAACTTTTTGAATTAGAGTTGTAGATATGATGAAGTTGTTTGGTTAAGAATTTTTAAATTGTTTTGAATCAATCACAGATGTTTAAACTCTTTATTTTAGTTCTACTCTCGATCATGCATGAAATTCATATCAGGTATCGATGACTTATCGGTCACTTGATTCACCACTCCTCTATCGAGCTTCCAACCTTGCAAGATTGTACATTTTGTTATCCTTTAAACTTATTGATTAAGAAAATAGCATAATTCAATGTAGATTGAAAAGTAAAGCATACATGAACAGGGGCGAAGCTAGGTATATGCTAGTGGGTGCAAATGCATCACCTAGAATTTATAAAAAAACAATGGTTTTGTCTAAAATTTCACAATATATGCACCCGCTACGGCAATTTATGCACCTACAAGGCAAGTGCACCACCCTCTAATTGCTCTAGCTTCATCTTGTATGAAGTGTTTGTAACACCTCCGGTGTTACGTTAACCTAAACCTGCCATGTCATCATCATCATCGCATAAGCATTCATGATTAGAGAACCCTAAATTAAACATTTAAAACGAGTTTACAATACTAGGGTTTGGTTTGAGCTTTTCTATATCACATGTATGTGTGTATATCACTAAACCTCACTCACAACTTTACTTTGGTTTATAAAAGCAACCAATTAAAACTAACCTTGATGTTTGCAAGTGATTGGCTAACTCTAACTCACAATCTAAACATGTTTTACAAGTCACGTGAGGTGCAAGGAAGAACCAAATTTGAAATTGGAGTTTAAAATCCTAAACCCTAGCTTGATGGCTAAGTGTAGGAATTTGAATTTCACTTTCAATTTTGGTGAGCTAACCATAATTAATTTTCTAAATAAAAGTTGCTAACCATTGGCACCATTTCAAAGTATGAAGTTTGTACTTTGAAAGAGTGCCATTGGTTGAGTTTGAAAAGTGCCACAACATCACTAATTATTTGCCCAAGAATTCAATTTGAAAATCCAATTCAAAAGCTTGAATTTCAAAGTGAAACTACCCCCTTTTCAATTTCACCTCAAAATGTTCAAAATTTGGGAAAACTCCAAAAATACAGTTTGTGCATCTCTTTGAGCTCTACAACTTTGGTATACAAAGTTTTTCAATAAAATTTGAACTAATTTCAAAAGTTATTTGAATTGGAAAATGTCCCCTTTTAAGTTTTAAACTTCAATTCAAAAATTATTTGGTTTCATGAAAAACTTCCTAAATGAAAGTTGTAGATATTGAGAAATAGAACAACTTTTATTTTTGGAGATTTTCATCTTTTATTCAAAATTTGAAAGTAATTTTGAAATCCCAAATGTTAGGGTTTTGTCCCCTTCTCAAATTTGAATTTCAAATTCAAAAACTAATTTGATTCTGACTAAACTCCTTTAATCAAAGTTGTAGAGCATGAAAAGTTGTACAATTGATATTTTGGGGATTTTTGTGTACAGTTCAACTTTTGAAAATAATTTTGAAAATGCAATGAAAAGGTGGCAATCGCTCTGATGGAGGGGGGGGGACACCTTGCCCGGCACCCATGCCGGCTGAGTCATCGGCGTCGCCGTGGCCATTCTCGGCCGTTCCCGGTTTTCACGCGCCGCCGTCCACCTCCACGCCTTCGTGAAGTTGCTGGCCACCTCACCGCACCGTGCTTGCCCTATAAAAGCCAGTGCCGGCCGACGACGAGCTCCTTTTCCTTCTTTTGCTCACCGCCGGCCGCCGTCGCCTTAATTGTCAAATTCGCGTTCCACACACTGCCACCATTTCCAATAGCTTGCCATAAGCTCCGTTACGTTCTTGCGAACTCAACAAGCCACAAATCACCGTCTCGGTCATTTGGAATCGCTGTGGCGACGTCGTCTCCATCTCCGGCCGACCGCCGCCGCCCAGACGTCCCCGCCACCGCCGACGACTTTGCTCGACCACTTCCAAGCCCGCCGCTCCTTTGTTTTGAGGTCGTGGTGAGCCTCTAAAGCTTGCAGAGGTGTTGGTTGCGTCTAGCATGCAGCTGTCCGGACGGAACAGTGACTCGCCGAAGAGCTCCGTCGGGTCACCGTTGCCGTGCACGCCGCGGTGTTCACCTGGGGTCGTTGCGCCGTCGCGTTTGAGTCGTATCAAGTTCGCATTGCTATGTGAAGTCGGTTACCGCGCCGGTTTCGCCGCGAGAGGCTCAGGGGAGCTTCGGTCACCGGCGGTCGTGCGCCGTCGAGCCGCCGTGGCCACTGTCCCGCGAGCTTTGGTGGTTGGCAAGGGTGTTGTAGTAGGTCGTTAAGTGCGGAGTGGCGAGAGGAAGTCGCTGGTGTAGTTGGTTTGGTCGAGGGCCACGGTTGGCGAGCACCGTCCCGCCCCGCCGCTTCCACTTGTTCTCGGAGAGACAGAGTGAGAGGGAGGAAGAGGAAGGCGCCGACGCTTTGGGTCCCGCTTGTCGAGAGAGAAAGGGAGAGAGGGAGGGGGCTGGCCTTGGGGGCGCTATTTGTCAGGTGGCCGACCGGGCCGCACATGAGAGCCCAGAGAGGAGTGAAATGTTTTTCTTTTTCCAAATTCAATTTACAAATGCTGTTTTCACTTTTTTGTATTAATTTATTTTGGGCATATTAAAATATGGCAAAAATATTTATGTGTTCCTTGTGCTGTGCTCTGTCAAAGGAAAATACTAACTCTGATTTTCCAATAAAATTTAATTGTGCTTTAATTTGCTCTTTAAATTAAGAAGTGTAACTTCCATGATTTTTAATAAATAAAATATGAGTCCAAAAATCATGAATTTTGTTTTGTGTGCTAATTAGATGATGATGCTCTTAATTATGAAGTTTGACCCTGTTTTGATTAAGTTTTGTATTGCACTTAATTAATACCTTAATTAATCAATGTTTAATTAGTTAATTCTTTAATTAATTAGGATTTAATTAATCCCCAATTAGCAAGTTAATTAGTGGCTTTCAACAACTGTAAAATGGTCAATAAATTAGTAATCACCCTTAATCACTATTAGGGTTGCTTGATTTTGGGATTTAGTGATGACCCTAGGTCATTAACCCTAATGACCTTCGGCATTTCATGTTGATTGCGTATCGCTAGTCCGTCGTCGTCGACGCTAGTTATACCTTCTTAGTGCAAGGTTGCCGTGAAGGAAAGTTGTACTCAAGATCGACTAACAATCGTTGCATCATTATCGTATGTCCTTTTATTTACTGCATTGTAATCATGCATTTCAATCGTGTAATTGTATCGTCCGAGGAGGGAGTTGATCCAACTCCTATCTCTGAAGAAGGTGTTCAGTGCGAGGAGGTTGGTCCAGATCCCGGCAGTGCCATCCCCGAGCCTCACTTCTTCGAGCCCCAAGGCAAGCCCCGGATGCATTTAAACAATTCCTTGTATTTCGAAAAGCTTTATATTTTATGTTCCTGATATGATGCATTAGGTGTTAGGAGTTGTGTGATATCCTACTTTGATGCATTTACCGTACCTTGATATATTACCCTGTATACCTGTTTTGATTTCGAAATGCTTAGTATACGCTTAGCCTTGCTACTAGTGTAGGTTTTGATAAGTTGTTTTCAAAGGTGATAACAATACTCCCCGAAGGGAATTTACTTAAAAACGATGTTTTTGTCGGCTATCCTTGTTCCGACGGGGTCAAGGATACACCACAAGAGCATGATGATGAATAAATCGAGACCGGGTGGAGTGACTTGCGCCAGGAGGGGCTAGTGCCCTGGTGTAGTGTCGTCCACTTGTGAGTCGGTTAAGCACCGTTCGTTGCCTTGGCCCTTGGATCATGAGGTTATTGGATAGTACTAGTCGCATGCTAATGGCGGTAAGCTCCACTTGGACTATTCGTTACCGAACGGATAGTAGCGTGTACCCATCCTACGATGCGCACCGCCGAAGTGACCGAGCGGTCAGAGGAGGTGGTGTACCGCATACACCCGTTCTAGTATGGAGAAATCGAGCGTTGAGTTGATGTATGTAAGATGTTGGTCCTGCATACATCGTGTGGCTAGAAGCCCCTACGGGTATATTAAGCGATTCGAATCGTCGTTGCTCCACGATATGGGAGACTTGATCCTTGCACCAGCATCGTAGTAATGATGAAAGTTGTGAGTATGGAAAGTTTTAAATTCGACATATGTTTGACAAGTGATTGATCTCGTAAGGACTGGCTTAGTCTCTTTTTGCAAAAGGGTGTCCTTTGATCTTGCTAAAGCCTCACCTTGATTCCTACTAGCCAGCATTCCTGAGTCTTCTCCCCAATTTTTGGTCGGGTAAGTCTTGCGGAGTACTTTTTGTACTCGGGGTTTGTTCAACCCCATTGCGTGTGAACCGCATGGGCAAGAGTGCTACGGCCCTTGTTGCATGACGGTTATCGAAGAAGTGGACCGATGAGGAGTGAATTGAGTGGCCTCGGGCGGGGCACTTTCGTTGTGTGGTGTGTAATAAAAGTATATAATGGTACTTCCGCTGGTTTGTAATAATGACACTCTGGTTTGTATAAGTTTGCAAAAGTTTGTAAATTAAGTTATTGTAAGTCTTCCGCTACTCTGGTATTTGTGTATGAAAACTGTTGTAATACTGTGATGTCTCTGTAAGTATCGATCCTCGAGTGATCGTGGTTTATCGGGGATCCACCCGACGGAACATTTTAAGTTATGTGGTGTACAAGCATAGCCGACGGAGGTCTTAGGGACAATGTCAGGTACTTGTGGGCCATATAATTTAGAAGGTTCTGCCACAGTGTTCGGTAGACTAAAAGCATATTTCGCATGGTTTTGGATCCAGTTTTAGCAGCAGCTTCTATGGAGGAGCCAGACCATGAGACCAACCACTTTATGAGGAGTTGTTTTCTCATAAACAGTAGAGGAGCCGAAGCCATTTTTGGATCTAGAGGAGGAGCTACAATATGTGGCCCCTCCTCAAATCTCACTCATCTAGCGGAGCACTCCAAGAGGATTCATCCCAGATAAGCCCTAAAACCTAGGGTTGAAGCCTCATGGAGGCAATATTGGACTCCTACCCACCTCATCAAAAAGGATTTTTAATATAGGTGCCAGGCTATCAAATCTCCCGAGTGTCCTATCCCTTCACTCTTCTCTTGAGAAGCCAGTCTAATCGCACACAACTTTATCCTTATTTGTACCTTGAATGTCATGTTCGACTTTTACTACAATGGTCCCTTTGATTTTGCCTCATGCTCTACCACTACTAAAGATGCAACTAGTTTTGCATTACAATGACATAAAGAGAGGGGTAAAGCCACACAACTGCTTTTTTTGGTCCTCTTTTACACGGCTCGTGACAACTTTGTCTTCTCCTGCAAAAACAATGTAGTGCTACTATAGCACCATTGTGAGGCACAGTAGCAAAAGCTCACTTTATCTCTCCAGGGAAGTATGAACAAGTAGAAGAAACCACTGAAGATTGGAAGTGCTTCCCTAGCGTTTGTTACATAGCACTACAATGCTCTACATGCAGAAGTAATCAAAGTTCCATCAAAGAGGCCCTTACTGTTGGGACACCTTAACTAAACATGCATATGTTGAGAACGGGATTATGCGTAGATTTTATATCTATTTTCCCTTTCCCGATCCTAAAAAAGAAGCGAGTAGGAGTTGTAAATAAATATTATTTCCTTTTCTTAAAACTGAAAAATATCACACGAGAACATAATATGAGTCAAATATATGAGGAGGCTATCTCTTCATTAGTCCTTGTAGGTGTACATACAGTCCATCTATAGAGACGTAGCATTTAAGTTATATTTGATAATCTCTATTACCTATATGTTATGAGCTCATAAATCCGCTACCTGAGGAAATGTTAATAACATGTGGTACTCCCTCGATCAACAAAAGGATACAATTCTCACTTTTTGAATAGTCAAACTATTTAGTCTAATCAAAATTATATAAAACATCAGTAAGTTAATTATAAAATATATTTTCATAGTAAATCTAGTTAGAAACATAAATTTGAATACTGTTTATCAAAGTTCGCGGCGCTCTAGGCGCTTGCCTATGTGTGCTTCTGGCGCTAGGCGGAGGAAAGGTGGTGTCCCCAGATCCAAGGTTGCAATGCCTATGGGAGGGGCGACGAGCGGCAGTGAGCTCGCTAGGAGGCGGCTAGCGGCGAGCGCGGGCATGATTAGGAGGGAGGAGGATTGGCTAGCGCGGATGGCGAACTATCGTAGCCAGGAGGCGCGCCAGCGTCCGGCGGCGGAGGAAGTAATCGCTGGGGGCGGCAACGCCCGGTGGCGCAGGAGGCAACGTTAGCTAGCGCGGCAGTTCCATGGGCCACCGTGGGGGTTGTGGTGGATGAGTTGAGCCTCCTTTTCTCTTTCTCTCCATTATATGACCACTTATCTTTTATTTTCTATTTTCTGTACATGTATTACGCTAAAAAAAAATATATGTACACATGTGTTAGCCACCGTCTTAAAAAACACCTTAAAACATCTAGACTCTAGGCCATGGACCATTGCCTAAAAATTGCCTAGTGTCTTGCCAAATTTTACTATTTACTACCATTTGATCAAAGTTGTTTATTCGACTTACAAGTCCGTATAGTTATATTTTTTTTAGGACCAAGCGACAAGACGATAATTCGATGAGTCCAGATTTTTTAAAAAAAAAAAAATCCAAACTGGTAAGACCCGCACATCCTTTTCTTGGATGATGATGATTGGTGATGGTAGTTGACCACGGCGAGTGGCTAGTCACGCTGTTAATTAAGCTGCCCTACGTTCACATTTTCCCAGGCATCTAGATCTGCACAGTGATGTCTAAAATACAACTCCATAATCCCCATGTGCAAGTGCAAGGGAGCATGGCAGTGTTAACCATACTATAAGGCCGGTCTCAATGGGAAGTTTCACGACACGGTTTCACATACGCCACATCATGTATAGCTAGATGAAACCACGAATGAAACAAACGTTCACAATGGAGCATTTCATTTACACGGTTTCCAAAACAAAATAGAGCAATTAAGGCCATTCGGTTGCTTGATAGCAGCCGGATCATATGCACCAGGCGATTTTGTAGCCATGCACATACAAATACATTTCTGGAACAAGCATACAAGTTCAGATAAAATGGATAACTACATACGGCAATCAAACTGCTCATGGAATAGCAAAGTTCAACCATAGATAAGGTAGATAACTTGGATAAGTTCAACCATAGATAAGTTCAACCATACGATAAATTGGATAAACTAAAGTGATTGAAATCTGGTATACTGGACCAGATTGACAAACATAGATAAGGTAGATAAAAATAATTCAAATAGACTTCAGCCTTCAATACTGCAGGATCATATTGCCTTCAACCTTGCCTTCAGCCACCGTTTTAGATTGCTTTGAACCTTGCTTTCATCCTACATGAACAAAAAAACAGTAAACATGAGCTTTCAGCATTGACAAAAAATAGAACAAGATCATATGACAGATAAGTAACTATAAATTGAGAAATGTACCAGTTCTATTCCTACGACCAGCAAACTTACTCCATATATGTTCTACCAGATCATTCTTAAGTCGATGATGAGCATTTCGATCACGAATAGTAGTATCCTTTTCTAAAGCTCTTTCTAAAGGAACGTCCTGATCCGGAGAGAATTCCGGTGCTTCAACGGTTGACGAACTAGGAGGCAAATTTAGATCTATATTTTCTTCAATCATTGCTAGGTCTTTCTCATCTTCAACTATCATGTTGTGAAGTATGATGCAAGCTAGCACAACATCACGGAGTACACCTCTGTCATATAGTCGAGCTGGTTGTTTTAAGATACACCATCGACGCTTCAGTACACCAAATGCTCTCTCAATATCCTTCCTTGCCCCTTCTTGTTCCTGGGCATACAATTTATCCTTCTCAGTGATAGGGAGTCGAATTGTCTTAGCAAAAACTGCCCAATCAGGGTATATCCCATCAGCAAGAAAATACCCAATGTTGTGTTGATTTCCATTTACCATGTATTGGACTCTAGGAGCTTGCCCTTTTAACTCATTGATGAAAAGCGTGGACTGGTTCAATACATTAATGTCATTGTTAGATCCAATTTGCTCCAAAGAATGCATGCCAAATCCAAAGATCATGTGATGCCACAACCTCAAGAATCGGTGTAGGTCCTTTTCTCGATCACCCCTAGTGAACTGACCCTTCCATGCTACTGGGCATCTCTCCCATTACCAATGCATGCGATCAATGCCGCCAAACATACCAGGAAACCCTCTTTTCTCACCAAGTTTAAGTAGACGTTCAGTGTCTTCCACACTTGGGCGCCTCAGATATCTCTCGCCAAATATTTCTCTAACACCTTTCACAAAGTTCTTCAATGACTCCATTGCAGTAGTCTCTCCTATCTTCAAGTATTCATCTAGTTGATCTGCAGCAGCAATTACCCAGTAGCAAGTTGGCGAATTCTTTGCGGTACACTTTTGTAGTGGATCGAGCCCTTGCCGATTAGCGGCATCAACCCTTTGAGTGAAATAATCATATTTCTCACTCAAGGCATTCACGATGCGCTCAAAAAGTGGCTTAGACATACGAAACCAACCGGCGAAACATGTTGGAAGGGGGCAGGGGATTCTCAGAAAAATAATCATTCACTAGTTGCTGATGTGCTTCCTCCCGTGGTCTCCTGATGTACTTCCTGGGATTGGATCGGTGGTCTGAAGCCTCGGCTGCAAGACCTTCAATGGTGGATTGCAAGACCTTCGTGGCTTCACTGACAACATCATCAACGATCTGATCCTGAGCGAGGAATTCATCCAACAGATTCAGAGGTTTATGACCACCATCGGGGTTGTCATTTTCCTCAGACATCTTTGCATAAGAAATAGAAAAGGTAAGGAAGAAAGCAACCAATGCATAAGAAAATAGATGGTTTCAGTAAATCATGGTCACCTTCAGCTGTCCAGCATAGAAGAGGAGGTTTGGGAACAGATACAGGGATGAGGAGGAGGTTGTCGAGCACCACCAGTTAGAACAAAGGGAGGTGGTCTGCGTGTGGTTATATAGGTACAAGCTGCTGTGTTTTCACACTAAATTACAGCAGTCAAACTTCAATGGACCATTCACACTAGAATGGACCATTCACACTACAATGGACCATTCAGATTTGAGCTGTCATAGGAAAAAATGTAGCATTCACACTAGGTGCAGGCTGCTGCTCTATGTGCTGCATTTACAATACAATATATTCAGATTTGATCTCTCACAGGAAAAAAATGCAGCATTCACACTAAAATATTCAGAGCAGAAAGCACTACAATATTCAGAGCAGTCATAGTACAATATTCAGAGCAGTCATAGGTTTACTGACCTTAGTCCCCAAATAGCTTTTGTTCTAACTTGTGTACTGCCTTGTCATGGTTGGCCTTCTGAGCTTCAGACATGGTGCTTGTATCTTTTTTCAGTAGGGTATTGTATACTTCAAACATTTTTGCTTCCTTTTCTTCCTGTGCTACTTTCAAATTAGTATTAGATATCTGAAGCTGTGCTTCGGCAGCCTTTTCAAGATCCACCTTCCTATCTTCCTGTACCTTCACAAGTTTTTCAACAGTGACTCCAAGGTTGTCAATCTCATCCTTAACTTTTGCCTTCTTGTTCTTTCCATTGCGCTCTGCCTTTGCACTTTCTCTACCAAAGGGACGCTTCTGTTCTTCTGGAATGTCAAATGCTTCAGTATCTTTCTCTGTCTCAAACGACGAACACCATTTGGGCTCTTCTTTCAATATCTTCCACCAATGCACCAATTTAAAAGGTTTTCCATACCTGCTTACATACATCGTTTGTGCCTCTTTCTTAAGCATGTCATCCGAATATCCACTTGTATGAATTTGACACACTTTTGTCCAATAGTCATTGAAATCACCGATCGACGACTTGAGGCGGCACCAGTGAACCTTCAATTGGTTGCTTTCTCTAATACGCTTCCCTTCTCCTTTCTTGTTAAACGTCTCAGTGATTTCCTTCCAAAATGTTTCACCTTTCTTGTCATTCCCATGAATTGGGTCTTTAGAAGTATTCAACCAAGCACTTGCCTACAAAATAGTCAATGTGAGCATTGAAACAAGTGCAAAAAACAAACAATGATCTAAAAAACAGCAATTAACAGTCAGTACCAGTCTTTCTTCCTCTTCATGTGTCCAATATCTCATTGTCCTTTCTTGCCCCTTCTTTGCTCCTCTATTTGCATCACTGTTTTCAGGTTCATCAATGTCAATGTTCACTATGTTTTTTGCAGTGTCTTGGGATGTTGGTGGAGACATCGGGTTGAATGACATGTTCTGACCAACCAAATGGAAATTTTCACCTTGTTGCTGTGGCTGAATGTTTTGATGAATCATGTTGAAAAACCCTCCTTGAGGATAGAGCCTGAAAATTGCAAGTATAGCTCTGTCAAACTAATCCTAACAGCTTGAATCCTAAGTTCCTAACATATAGAAGTCAAAGTGCAGCATCAAAGTACAACAATTTTGGTTGCTAACAAATAACCATTCACTTGGCAAGCATGACTGCATGTTCGATGTTCAAAGGAGCAAACAAGCACATATCTGTACTTGCCCAGGAGTCATGTCTGTCCAAAGAAGCAAACAAAAGCACATATCTATATCAATCAACAGCATCAAAAGTATAGCATCAACATATAGGATTAAACTAACAGATAGCATCGGGGCAGCAGGGGAGGAAGAACAGAGATGGTACCATGAGTTTGGGCCTTGCTGCTCTCCATGACCGAATGGAAAACTGGGGGGAATGGCGCCCCATCCTCCTCCTTGAGCAGGCCATGGGGGCATGTTGAACATCGGGGCAGCAGGGGAGGAAGACGCAGCAGCAGGGGTCGGAGTCGGTGCAGCAGACGAAATCGACGCATCGGAGGTGGAAATCGGAGGCAGCGGGGTCCGAAGCGATGGTGATGGAGAACCTGGACGCGATGATGGAGCAGGCGCCGCCGGTCTCTTGAGGCCAAGCTGCTTCCCCGCGCGAGTCTTGCCTCCTCTGCCACCTCCGCGCCGCCGTGAATCGGATGCCGCCGGCGGATCCATGCTCGCCGATCGGTGTCAGAACCCTAGCCACGGCGCTGAAGAACGGAGAGACGATGGGCGGGCGGGAGGAGGAGGATTGGGGAGAAGGAGGCGGGAGGAAGGGGCGGGAAGAAGGACCTGGAGGGCGGGAGAAGCGCGCGCGCGCGGGAATGGCGAGCTCGCCATTGCCTCTGCGCACGGGATCGAGGGTGAAACAAAAATCGCCCTCAATGGCCGTTTCACGGCGTTACCGAGGCCTGGGAAACGACGCCGAGTCGTTTCACCATGGTGAAACGATTCCCCCCTCTCTCCTCCCCATTTCATGTAAAAATGCCTTCTATGCTGATGTGTCATAGTATTAAATGTGCATTTAAACTCTCATCAAATGCCCACTGAGACTGGCCTAATCACCCATCGGATTCCAGCCCGTCCTGACTGCAAAGTGTACAGACAAACGGAAAGCGCGCACGCCAAAGAGCTCGTCGGCGCTCGCCCAGCCGCTCCGGCCTTCCACGGCAGCGGCGGATTTTCCCCTCACGTCTCACCAACCGGCTCCACTCCACCCACTGGGGCATCCCAGTCTGGGACTGAGGACTCCTCGCTGGAGTAACGCACACTCCACTCCCCGTCCCCGACCGACACACCCGCGCTCCGTCGCCTCAAACCCCCTGGCTGTCCCCCGCGCGGGCCGATCGCGACGCCCCACCGCACCGCGACACCGATCTCCCGCCCTCCTCCTCCTCCTCCGCGCTGTCTGTCGGCGCCCGCCACACCCACCGTCCCCAGCCCAACCACCCCAAATCTCGCGCCTTCCCTCCGAAATCCCCCAGCCGCTACACCAACACACCCACCACGCACGCGCTCCCCTCCTCGTCCCCTCCAGATCCATCCGCTCCACTCTGCCCCGCCCGAGGCGAGAGCAGCGAGATGCTGGTCCAGGACCGCGCGTCCCCGCACGCGGCCGCCGCGGGCCAGAAGCCGTCCTCGTCCCCGCGCGGCGCGCCGGGGCGGACCGCCGGCACCCGCGGCCCTTCGCCAAGAACCTCGACTTCGCCACGTGGGCGTCCGAGCACTCCTCCAAGCTCCTCCTCCTCCTCTTCGCGCTCGCCTCCGCCGCCGCCGTCTTCCTCCTGCGCGGCGCGGCCCCCGACGCCGCCGCGCTGCTCTGCCTCGACCGCTCCGCGCGCTCGGGCTCGGCCGCCCCCGCCAAGCTCCCGTACCCGGACGTCGCCTGGTCCAAGGTCCCGCCGCTCGCGATCGCCGCGGGCAGCCCCTTCGCGTCGTTCCGGGCGGAGCGGTGGATCGTCGTCGCCGTCTCGTCCCCGCCTACCGCCGCGCTGGCCGCGCTCGCGCGCGTCAAGGGCTGGCAGCTCCTCGCCGTCGGCGATTCCCGCACGCCCGCTGGGTGGGAGCTCAAGGGCGCCATCTTCCTCTCCCTCGAGCTGCAGGCGCAGCTCGGGTACCGCTCTGTCGACTTCCTGCCCTACGGCTCCCATGTCCGCAAGACGGCGGGCTACCTCTTCGCCATCCAGCACGGGGCCAAGGTCATCTTCGACGCCGACGACCGCGCCGAGGTGCCCGGGAACGATCTGGGGAAGCATTTCGACGTCGACTTGGGATCTGGAGTCACCAACCACCCAGTGCTACTCCAGTACAGCCACGCGGATCCCAATCGCACTGTCGTGAACCCCTACGTGCACTTTGGCCAGCGGTCGGTCTGGCCACGGGGGCTGCCGCTCGATAAGGTTGGGGAGGTAGCCCATGAGGTGTTCTACACCGAGGTCTTCAGTGGCCGCCAGTTCATTCAGCAGGGGCTGTCAGACGGGTTGCCAGATGTAGATGCGGTGTTCTACTTCACTAGAAAGCCACCAACTTCGGCGTTCGATCTGAGGTTTGATTCAGAAGCCCCGAAGGTGGCACTACCGCAGGGCATGATGGCACCAGTGAACTCCTTCAACACATTGTTCCAGTCACCAGCTTTCTGGGGGCTCATGATGCCGGTGTCTGTGAGCACAATGGCGGCAGATGTGATCCGTGGGTACTGGGCGCAACGTATCTTGTGGGAGATTGGTGGATATGTGGCTTTCTATCCACCGACTATTTACAGGAAGGATCATATCCAGGCATACCCATTTGCAGAGGAGAAGGATCTGCACGTGAATGTTGGTCGGTTGATCAAGTTCCTGAATGAGTGGAGGTCGAACAAGAGGACACTCTTTGAGAAGATCCTTGATTTGAGCTATGCCATGGCTGAGGAAGGATTCTGGACAGAGCAGGATGTGAGATTAACAGCTGCTTGGCTGCAGGACCTTCTCGCTGTGGGCTATCGGCAGCCTCGGCTCATGTCATTGGAGATTGATAGGCAGCGTGCAACCATTGGAGAGGGCGACATGAAGGAGTTTGTGCCCAAGAAGCTGCCATCTGTGCATCTTGGGGTTGATGAGATTGGCATAGTTAACTACGAGATTGGAAATCTTATTAAGTGGAGAAAGAACTTCGGAAATGTTGTGATGATCATGCACGTTAGTGGGCCTGTCGATCGCACAGCACTTGAGTGGAGGCTGCTTTATGGAAGGATTTTCAAGACGGTCATCATTCTTGCTGAGCAGAGCAACACAGAGCTTGCTGTTGAACGCTGCCCATTGGCACACGCCTATAAGTGAGTGTTTACTGCTGCCAATAACCCTTCTCTTCTTTGCAACTCTCAACCAACCATGATTTATACTTGATAGTAAATTAGACTGCATAGCTGTTAATATAAGATGCCAGAGCACTGCTGTTTGATTTCTTAACCAATCATCAGAAATAGTCTCCAATTAGTTACTTATAAGGTGGCTCCTTTCTTGATCTTTAACAAACAAGTCTTGAGATTTGAACCTATATAGTTGCATAAGCATAGTGTCTCATTCAGAAGAATTTGCCTGGCTTTAGATAATCCAATATGAAATCAGTTGATGACAGTGTCGGCTTAATTGCTAGTAAGTAGTAACTGTAGATTTTGTACAGCCAGGCTATCTGCAACAGTGGTGGCTTTATATTAAGAAGAGATAACCATATTAGCATCAACAAGGACTTGAACTTGAGCTAGGTTTAGTTCCTGAAACAAGAAATCTATAAATTTTCTTTGATTTTAGGTTTGTTTGAATCGATAAACATAGTGCTACCATCCATTGCATCCAAGCACAGCAAAATTTCCTTAGGTGCAAATTGAGTTTAGATGAGAGGAATACATGTGGAGAAGATTGTATTTTTGGGTCATACCGAAGCTATCTGCACTGTTTATTGCCATTGTCATTGTGATGCTTATGCGATAAAAATACACTTTTTTTCATTTGAGTTAAAATATCCATAATTTCCATAGTTGATAGTATGCTCCACCACTTTCTTCATCATCGATGTATCTTATAACAAGGGTTTACCTTTAATTGTTTGACCTGATTAGACTAATTGTGGCATGTATGCACCTTTCTACTCAAAGAGCTAAATGGAAAAGCCAGGTTACTTTGGTTATTTGAGTACTCTGTAGTATGGAAACTAACAACAAAATGCTGAAGTTACTGGAAGGTAGCTATCAATAAGTGCATGTGCCGCATCTTCTTCTGCTATTTCTTCTGTTTAGTGATGTAATAGTTCTATAAATCAAGGGATTTATTAGGAATTCACATGAAAATGGCATCTATTCGTAGAGTTGTCCTACCCTGCGAGTGGTCATTTGGCGGATAGACAGTTGACACCGCAACACGCCACACTCTGGTAGACAACATGCTTGAAGTCATGAACTTGTCTTAAACCCTTTTGATGAAGACATAACAGCTTCTGAACCCTTCAGATTTCAACACACTTATTGAACTGGGTCCTGAAAAGTAACCTATATTTGAATGCACATAAGGTTTTTCCCGTAAAAGATATATGCTGTTAACAACTTTTAGTAAAATATCTGGTTTTAATGACTAATGAGTAGGATATAATATATGCCTGACTAATTGTTCAGTAGCACAGAAGCTGACTAGTGCGGCCCTTGAGTTCTTTTTGTGCTATTTGCACAATTGTTGACTTATTTGTGCTTTTTGGAATGAATATAAAGTTTGATTTTTTATTAAAAAAATCAAATTAATGCTACAGTATATCCTCATTCTTTGTTTCTTCTTAATGAAATGCTGTGAAGCTTGTCTGTGTGTTCAAGAAAAATAAAGCTACAGAATAGCATAATTTATCTGTAAAACAGCAAACTGATCCAAAAAAAACGTGTGTCAGAATGTTATGACATTCCTTCACTTAGTTTTGATATGTTTTCATGATTAACTCAATAATATCACTTATATAACTTGCCAAAATTTCATCATCATCACCTCAATGACTTGCCAACAAGGAATTTAGGAACTATACACTATAGTGGCATATAGGAATCAGTTCTATGTTCCTTTAAATTCTGTTTTCTGGATGGTATACTACCATCTATGCTGATCATGCTTGAATCCTTTCATTGCATCAGGTATTTGCCCAAGGTTTTTGAAAGATACAGTGGTGCTGATGGATTTGTGTTCCTCCAAGACCACATGGTTCTTAACTACTGGAACCTGATGCAAGCTGACAAGGAAAAACTTTGGATTACAAATAAGGTCTGTATATTGTCTGTTTGCTCTTTCCCCAGCTATCTTTTATTGATCATTGCAAGTGCAAATGATACTGTAGGATTTATACTTTCTGATGCTGCAGATTGCACATTCTTGGATTACTGTTCCATTGGAGACGAATAAAGAGGAATGGTTTGTAAAGCAAGGTGCGATGGTCAAGCAGGTCATCGGCAGTTCCCCAGTTCATTTCCAAACAAACTACAAGGAAAGCATGGGCGAAGATAAGATTGCATTCTGTGGTAGTGAACTATTCTATGTGCCCCGGCGGTTTGTTGAGGACTTCGGTGATCTTGTGGGTCTTGTCACTGATTTGGATATGCATCACAAGATCGCAGTCCCAATGTTCTTCTTGGCAATGGACTCGCCTCAAAATTTTGACTCTGATGCTCTGGCTGGAACAGTGTTCAATGACAAGTTGCCAGCTAATGCGACATTCTCGTCTATTTATACAACTCAAGCACCTGCTGTTTTCCCTGTGAAAGTTATGAATGAGATTGATTTCATAAAGGTGATTCGGCTAATGTCCATAGGAGACCCACTTTTGATGGAGTTGGTATA
Organism: Chrysopogon serrulatus; assembly: GCA_015844335.1. Taxonomy (NCBI): domain Eukaryota; kingdom Viridiplantae; phylum Streptophyta; class Magnoliopsida; order Poales; family Poaceae; genus Chrysopogon; species Chrysopogon serrulatus. Next base: position 65,570 of record JADLZL010007154.1, read on the forward strand.
AAGATATAATGTGTAGTTGAAGTGCAAGCTTATCCTTGTGGCCATGAGGACAGAGTAGAGAAGCATAGTTTTGCGTTTTCTGGTGGTTTCTCCATTCCAGTTGTAATTTCATTTATTTTGTTCATTCTGTAGCTGTTTATTTCTCTTCTGTTGTATATTGGTGTATCATTAGTGACAAGGTTACTTGGGATCAGCTCGGTCCAGCTGTTCTGCTGAAAGAAAGGACAGCTGTCAGATATGAGATACGGAGAAGAGCTTCAACCTGGCCAGCTGCTGTTTTGCAAACTTTTTGGGTTGCCAATAGTAAAGATCCACACTTGAGCAATTTGTTGTACCATTCAAATTTGACAATCAAAACAGATACAAACTCAGAGGAGTATCTTGTGTTCATTACAAAAAGCATGATATAATGAAAGTTGGTTGTTTGCAAGTTTGAGCAAAAGTTTTTCCTGAGTTGATTAGAATTTACAGCTTAGTGGTGCCTGGTACTCTGGTTCTGGTTCTGTTTCTGTTTCTGTTTCTGTAGGATTGAATTGATGGCTCAGCGAACGGCAGCGTCGCAAGTTTTTTCGTTGTTGTAAAGCTACTCTATTTAAAATGTATAAGTCGTCCTTTGACCAAGTTTATTACAAAAAATATCAAAATCAAGTTAGTTACTACATCCACCATGAAATATGTGTTTATTTGGTACAGTATTGTATATGTCATTTTGATCACGTATACTTTTGTACAAATTCAGAGAAGTTTGACTTAAGAAACAACTAAAATGAATTACGTTTTGGAAACGAGGAAGGTGTAGTTTCGCGGGGTCCGTGAAGACTTGTTGGAAACCTGCAGCAGCCTCCAGCCAGCAGGCCAAAACATGTCGCAACTGGATGGAAAAAGAAATAAAGTCATGTGTTTGGGCCAATATGTAGTGAATGAATTGGAATGATTTTGAAACTTGTGGCCCAAATTTTGATCAGCTTCCTTTTCGCTGGAAGGAATGGATGTATTCCGCAAAGGCCCAAATGCCCAATTATGGAGTTTCCGAATATATCTAGTCAATTTGTTGGGCAATTTTGCTCCAGAACCATAACACAACTCTCGTCAACACGGGATCTTCTGAAGTTTTGATGTGAAGTATCACTGGTACTGTGTGTGTTGAGTCGTAGCAAGACACTGAAAAGAATGGGTGACGATGATGATGCCCCATGTGTTGGGTTGACAGCTTCCCTACTACTACTACTAGTAGTAGTAGTAAAGTATAATCCACTCCCCCAACAATGGCCAAAAACATGATTGGAAAACGAACTGCCAGCGGGCAGGAACCATCATGTTTCTAAAGATTATGGTGATGAACTGATGATGAAGCAATGACTGACCAGACGAAGCTGCTTGGAGGCTTCCGGCGCTAGCTATTAGTAGGAGGGCCAGGACAAGAGCTCTCCCTGTCGCGACTCTTGAACAATCCAGCACTTTTTACAACGACGATCTCTGGGATATCCCGCCGCCGAGATCCGGCACCCAAATCCCTGCGTGCAGTGCACCACCGCGCTCGTCTGCAGAATTTCCCAGCGCTGGCTTAGCTAGCGTCCACTGGAACCGCAGGCCTCTCGATCCCACACGCTGCTGTCTCTCGGTGCAGGTCCGCTGTCCCCACCTGCCTGCCGGGAATTGAACAAGCCCGTCAGGGACGACGAAGTGCAGCCGGAGCGCCCACGTCACCACGTGACACCGAGCGGCGCGCGGCGCGCCTCGCCGACATGTGGAGTCAATCAAAGAGACGTCGTCGACCTACTACTCCGTAGATCTACAGATCGTCACGCCGCGTTCTCGTGCCGCCACTGTCAGACGGAGGTTCGTGAACTCCACTGCTAGCATGCATGTGCTAACGTGCACTGTGCAGGCTTTGGCGTTTTCGAGCTCCCCCGGAGGTGTCGCTGCGCCTGCTGTGCTGGGACCACGCACGATGCCACGACGGCGAGCGAGGGCATCCTAGGACGACAGACGGCCACGAAGGCGGCGGCGAGCGGTCCGGCCGGCCAGCCGCCGCCACCTCCATCATTTGATCATCATTTCATCTTTTAATGGAGGGGAGACTCGTGTTATTCTATACTTTATCCATGCTCATAAAATTTAATGTTTTAAACAAAGTTTAAGTCAAACATTAAAAACATAAACTATCAATAACTTTTAAAATATTTAGTTTGAAAAGGTAAACTTATAGTATGTATAGATTCATCTTAAAACCTATTTTTTATTTTAAATTTTTCTTATATATTTTAATAAAAAATAATAGATAAAGTTAGGTTTTGAAGACCGTGCCCTTATCCAAAATATTAAGTTTTATGAGTATGAAGCAGTAATTATTATTATATATATGACTCGTACGTATGTGTAATACAATAAGCGGATCAGAGTAGTTACGTTGCATGATTTGATTCAAGTAGCACTTTTTTACCCCATTGGGGGCATTTGTGTTGGGTTGAATTACGGTAGAGAAGTTTGTCTCAATACACCGTTCTATCTAGTATAGATTAGTGTTCTTCTGCCTCCACTAGGCTCCGGCAGGGGGTTCAAGGCACGTTTTGTTTTCCTTCTTCGGAGACAGACATACGGTAAAGTCTTGTTTACTCCATTCTGGTACATTTCAAATTTAAGTTGATCGGTTTAATTTTACTATAAGTTTAAATTCTTTAGTTTTAATCAGGTCATAAAAATATACAAACATCTATAACACCAAGCAAGATCCATTGGATGCACCATGAAATATATTTGTAGTCCACTATTTTTTCATTGTATATATATATTAATATATCTTTCTATTACCTCAATTAAACTTAGACAAGTTTAATGGAGAACAAACCTAAAACACCTCATTCGAAATTGAGAAAGTATATCTAAACTCACCCATTCATCTAGAACAAAAATTCTATTACGTGTTTTTCTCCATACCGCAACCTTTCTCAAGCTAGGATATATATCATGCATGCATGGGAGAAAAGCTTAGGACATGTTTGGATGCGAGCTACATGCGGCCACGCCCAGCTATTGTGGCGCCTAAGTTGTGTCGCCGAAACTCCAAGCAACAGCCGTGGTGAAGTTTTGTGACGGCAAAACATGTGGCTGCCGCAGCTTTTCCTTCGACTAATAAACATCAGGTTTTCATTGTATTGCGTTTCACACCCTAGCTAGGCGTGGTGATCTCCCGCATTCCCAATCGATATAACAACCTCTGGAACAAAATTAATCCTAGCACTATTACGTTGGGACGACAATTCTTCAGAGTTATTAAACGCTGCTTGAATCTCTTGCCAATCATTTATGCAGAATGAAATCATTGCTCATGATTATACTTTTGTTGATGGCACCTGGCCCTCGGAAGGAATTGGCCGTAATAATTTAATAATTTGCAGTACAGCACGAGCTCGACTACGACCTTCCAACATCATAATATGTCCATATCAAAGAAAAAAAAGGATAGAGAATTCGAGTTTACCAATCATACAAGTCCCAACTACCGTACAAGATTAAGTCAAAAGTGTAGTAACCATGCAATGTTATTTCTACATTTGGTACATATTTAAAAATTTCCTTCGTTGATTATATATTATCATTAATCTAATATGTTCGTCTCTATCTGCACTTTTTCAGGGCCGTCTCTATCTGCACTTTTTCAGGGCCTATTATTCTTTTTTTTCCGAAACGATGCAAGGCAATTCTTTCCATTTTCGCAATACAAAGTACAAGTAGACAGTAGCACGATGCTATATATTGTAGTCCAAGATCATTTTGAAAAGCTTCTGAAAATTATGCTTAGTGGAAATAAAACAACTTTGCAGGTAAAGCTTCTGAAAACATCCTCTCATGAGAAATGAATAGAAACCAAACTGAAAATAGTGGTTTCTGCCAGCTAGTGGGCGCCATTACATAAGGATGTCGGATTTGCCCACGTGTGTACTGTCTGGGCGCCAGATTCACCAAAACAGTGTGCCAACTCTATTGATAAAGCTGATGATAGAGGGCTGGGAGAAAAAAACTGCTTTTATGAAGCTGAGCTATGCTAAATGAGACATAGATTCCTCGGTTGTGTGTGAAACTGCGCTTAATCTACATAACCGTGGTATCTACGCATCGTTCCCTTTGGAACAAAATGCATAAAAAAAATTCGTCCGCAAAATTTTAGGCAGCAAAAGTACATCCTACATCTTCCATACAGGTAATGTAATTCTAGCTCTATTTTTAAATATCAATCAAATCTTTTTAAATAGGATCAAAATTATTAAAAATGTATCAATATTTATAATAGAAATTAGGTGTGTAAAATATATTTCTAACAAATCTACTAATAGTTGTTTGGTATCATAATATTCACGCATTTAGTATAGATTTAGTTAAACTTAAAATAATTTGACTTAATGTTTCTATAGAAAATTGTACTTTTAGCATGAAGCCGAGACGTGGGTGCTAGCTGGCATGAAGAATCTAGGTTGTGAGCGTCCCTAACCAGTTTGTAACTAAGGGGAGGCCTGAAGCTTATTGCATATCACTAACCCCCTCCACCTTGTAATCAAAACTCTTCTAGCTTAATAAAAAACGCATAAATATCGGGAAAAACTGTATTCTTTTAATAACTGAGAGAGTATAATATAATATTATAATACTAGAACTACATTTGGAAGCCGAGCTGCCGAAGTCTTACGAGAAAAACTGGAAAGAAAGAAAAAACAACGACAACAACCATGAGTCCATGACCACGGTCCACCCCATTGATTTGTGATGGAGGGTCGGAAGCGGGTATCAGTGTGTCGTGGGCTGATGGCCACAGGGCGCCAGTCAAGGAGACATGCAACATGGACGGTGACCCCTCCACGGTCCACGCTGCTGCCCTTGGCAGCACAGGAGACAGAAACCATAATATACTTTCTGTTTGTATAAGAGAGAAAAACCAAAATTTTGCATCATTAGGCCATGTTTAGTTTATTTTCTAAAATTTTTTCACCTATCATATCGAATGTTTGGTTACATACATGGAGTATTAAATATAGTCTAAAAAATAACTAATTATACAAATTATGATAACTTTATGAGATGAATCTTTTAAGTTTAATTAATTAGTCCATGATTTGATAATATGGTGCTGCAGTAAATATTTACTAATGATTGATTATTATACTTAAAAAATTTGTATCATTGTTTCCTCGCAAGTTCGGTAATTTTTTTTTTTAGTTTCTCAAAATCCCTTTCTGATATTCTATAGAACATCCACCGTGACACTTAAAATTTTTTCACCACACAAACTAAACAGTAACTTTTGATGATAATGTTCATCCCAAAATAAATGAGCACAATTTCCAAGAGTTTATATGGGGCATAGATACACCTACCTGTCGTGAACGTACAGTTACTAGATACAGTGGATTCCTTTAATTGACATATGTACTGGTGATCATTACTCCATTTTTAATTGACATATATATATACTACTACGATTTGATCATTTCTCCATTTTTAACCAATGTACCACAAGTCTTCATCAATCCATCTCAAAGAATAGCAAAAAATAAAATCCAAGTTCTAGATTTTACATTTATATTATCTAGAATCAAATTCTCACTATAAGAAATGAATGACATCCAAATGTGCCCTTTGTGTAACAAAGCAAGTTAGCTGCGTTGCTCCATGGAGAAATGGAGAAAACTCCACAGAAATTCCTGTCCACATTCACAGTAGTGAGATCCAGTCATCAGTCACTTAACTGCCTGTTGATTGACCAAGAAGAAAACTATTTTTGTTTCGGGAATATCCAGTTCCAAGCCATTCGATCCTGATCCCGAAGTGATCCGACGGCCACGGAGACGCCCCTCACATGCGACCGCGGCCGTCCCGCCGGGGGCATCTCCTCGGCGACTACGACCCGGCGGGCTGGCCGGCTCCCCCTCATAAAGACGTCAGGTTCGTCATCCCCGAAAAGTTTCCACCTTCCTCCCGTCTCCTCGCTATGCTGGCCGCGCCCACCGCGCCTCTCCATCACTCCCCGACGCCATGACTCTGTAGCGACCGCACCGCAAAGCAGCCACCATGGGCAGGACGAGAGGCAACAAGCAGAGCGCAGCCGGCGCCGGCGGCGTGAAGTCGTTCCCGTCGCCGGCGTCATCCTCGGCGTCGTCGTCGGAGTTCGAGTTCACGGTCACGCTGTCGCCGGCGTCCAAGCAGCGGTCGGCGGAGCAGCTATGCCCCGCCGACGAGCTCTTCTACAAGGGCCAGCTCCTGCCGCTGCAGCTGTCGCCGCGCATCTCCATGGTGCGCACGCTGCTGCTGTCCTCGGCGTCCACGTCCTCCGCCTCCGCGTCCGACTCCACCTCCACGTCCAACTCCTCCCGCGACTCCAACGGCAGCACGTCCTCGTCCTTCTCCGCCGACTGCGCGGCGCTGCTGCTCCCGGACTCCGCGGCCTCCTCGTCTCGCCCCAGCTCCGCCACCGAGGACGACCGCCACCTGCACCCGCTGTCGGCCGCCGCCTCCTTCGCGGGGCCGGGGCTGCCACCCGCCAGGCGCACCGGGAAGCAGTACCTCTCGTCCTTCGCCACCCGCTTCTCCTCCGTCTTCCACCGTGGCGGCGCCGCCGCTCCGCCGTCCGCCAAGAAGCAGCCGTCCAAGTCGCTCGCCAAGGAGGTGATCAAGAAGTACGCCAAGAAGGTGAAACCGCTCTACGAAAAGCTCTCCCAGATCCCCAAGAACCAGAGCAACGTCAACGTCAACGGCGGCGTCGGCGTCGGCGCCAACAACCAACCGCAGCAGGGGTTCAAGAAGCCGTTCACCTTCTCCATCCGCAAGAAGAGAGGCGACGACGACCACGCCGTCGCGGCTGCGGCAGCCGTGGAGGCAGAGGTTGGCGGCAAGTACGCGCACTCCAACTCCTTCTCCGGGAACCTCCGGTTCCCGCGCCAGAAGCGGGCCGCGGCGAGCTGCCCGTCATCGATGCGGTCGTCGCCGAGCCACTCGGGTCTGCTCACCTTCGGCGGGGGGCCGGCGGCGTCGGCTTCCCCGACGTGCCGGCGGCAGCGGCAGCGGCCGTCGCGAGCGGCATTGGCGTCGGGCCGGTGTCGCTGTCCACGGCGTCGTCCATGGAGGAGCTCCAGAGCGCTATCGAGGGCGCCATCGCGCACTGCAAGAACACGATGGGCGGCGCCGCGTCGGCGTCCGTGTGCCCGCGCAAGGCGGGGGCGGTCACCGACGAGATCTGCGCGTTCTGAGCGCGCGAGGATTCAGGCAGGCGGGGAGCTAAGTAAGCAGGCTGTTTAATCGGTAGCAGTACTTATCTGTTGTTATTAGTAAATCTTAATTTCATTCGTCTTCTTTTGGTAAGAAAGACTCTATGATCATGGGCGTAAATAAGGGTAGTTCGAAGGGTTAAAATGGTAATCGGAGCCTTTCAATCTTTCCTTCTCCTGGGTTTGGAATTTGCATTGGTGCCCTCCAAATGTTAGCTTTAATTGGCATCCATCTACCCTACAAACACGGCTACACCACTGAAGAAAATGTTAGGGCAACCTTAATAATATATAAATTCACAAAAAAAACTGCCTCAGTTTGATGCTTTCAATGCAAACATCTCACTTTTGAAGGATCGACATGCTTGAAAACGTCTGCAATGAAAAGCCTGCATTTTCCAAGTTCAATTCTGCCTCCTAGATAGAAGGGAGAACCTGAAAATCAGTTGAATATTGTTTTCTCATCCTAAATGATTTGAAAACAAATGGAGTATAAGATCCCAACCTTATGATGGAGGGTGTTGATGCAAATTTCATTTCCTAGAAAAGGATTGTCAAAAGCTCCTTAGTTCATTAAGCTGAGTATTTGGACTCTCTGATGTGGCAGTACGTCTGAGCTAGTGGTATCAATTTTTGTTGTGATTTTGTTCCCAAGACTAGAGTTTAATACTAAGCTAATGCTAATATAGTTTGGCTTTTAAATCTGTACTTGCATGATTGCTTCAAAAAGTTCATCTTGTCTGCTCCCCGCCGCTCAATGTACTAGTATTTGTTTTGTTTGATTGTCATTTTGTCTAGCTTCTTTATTCTTACTGTCACCGATGAAAGAAAGGTCGAGCCTTTTGTTTATTTTGATGACTTCGATTTTGGTAAATTGTATGTGATATTTAAAAAAAACGAGAGGAATAGGTGTTCTCAATAAATTATATGGCCACTTTTATTTAGTTCTTGGAACTCATAACCTCCACATTTACCTTTGCATGAGCTTGACTATCTGCTAAAGTTGAGAGCATGTTTACAGCATGGATTCTTTTAATCAGAATCGGGTACCATTTTTCAAAGGGAAACAGCTGAGACATCTCCAATACGATACGAATCGTAAAGAGATTCACATTCTGGATGTGATTCCTCCTCAAAAGTGGTTCAATACCACCGCATGCAAGCAAGCAAACAACCACAAGGTGTTAATAGTGGTTGCAACAACTGGACTTCGCTAGATCTGGGCTCACTTAGGCATATTACCAGTAGATCATCATTTAGAGAGACATCTGTACGTCCACATGGTTTACTTGCCGTTTGACAATATAATAACAACATTGTTTTCCCGGTCAAGTACGTGAAACTAGTACTAATCTTTAGGTTGTAGCTAGATCAGCAGAGAGACGTTGACTGGCCGACTGACTGACTGTTTAAACAGAGGCAAAACATGAGGTTAGAGTTGGTTGGTGGAATCTCTAGCTAGCTAAGCTAGGGGTTCATGTTCATTCAACAACCAGCTGGGACGTGCCATAAGTTTTCTCACCTACGGGCTACGGCTACGGGGCCACCCTCTCATCATGATTGCATCGCAAAGCATACGGTTTCGTACAACCAACCACGAGGCGAAACTGCTGGTGACGAGATGTGATCTATCCACGACATCAAGGACACGGCAAGGTGCAGGTTGCACGCATAGGGGTAGGTCATGTGCAAACTGCAGAGTGATGCAGAGCACATTGTGCAAGCCGATGGAGATGGATATGCATGGATCCCCTGTGGCCGTGGCTGGGACAGATGAGAGGTTGTACTACCTGTAGTAGATTGGTACAGTATACTAGTACTAGTACTCAGCAAGTACTAGTAGTGTACTAGTACTATTAGCTGGACCGGTCAGCAGAGGCAGAGCACATCGGCGCCGTGTGGCCGTTGAGAGAGAGCCATGTGGCTGTGGTTGGACGTCTGTGGCTGGCGATTAAAGTATGGATGGAGGGATTGATTATTACTGGCAAACAAGGTCCCCCGGCCATGGCGCCGAGCGGCGCGGTCAGAACGAATAGATACTCACTCCTCCTCCGTAGATTCCTGCGGACGGAGACGCGCGGGGTGCTGCCGTGCCGAGGCGATCGAGATGCCACATGCTGCTCAGCTCTGCTGCCCGCTTCCTGTGCTGTGCCTGCCGTAGTCCAACAGTTCTAGTTAATGCTACAGTACGGTATGTTGACGTTTCAATAGTTCATGGAGGAACAGAGCAGCCTACTACGGTACGGTGTGTTGAGAACGACCGCTCGGCATTCAAGTTCAACAATGGAGAAGTATCGCTGGTGTGGAAGCAACCTCGCCGGGATCTGTACTCCTATCTGCCACAAGTTTGCCACCGGCCCCCCGTGTCTCCTTGTCCTCAGTCCTCCCTGGCAAATTGAAGTCGCCGGCCGGCATCGACAGGGATCTCAAGGCCGGCGGCTGCAAGTGTGTGACAGGATCACAGGACCGACTATGCATGGCGATGCCGATACGATACGGCATGGGGGTTGTCAAGTGTCAAGTGAGCAGCAGTGTCAAGTGAGGCCTTGCTCAGGGTTCGTAAAAAACTTCAGATTCCTCGCACTATAAAGATTTCGTTTATATTTGTCAAATATTGTCCAAGTCAAAAGATTTAGCAGCATTTAAGTGTGTGAAGAATGGAGAATGTTGCAACTTTCGTTGCAACTGAACAAGGCCTCACTGAGCTGCGGACTACTCATCCATCGATTCTCTTGGCACAGCTGCGTGCAAGTGTTGCCGTGCTTCAGTGACTTGTGTGGAGAAGTGGTACCGGTCAAGTGGGTGCAGGCAACCAGTGACCCAGGGAAGGCCGCTGCCCGAGTGCATGATGCGGCTTCGTAAAGCGCAGCTGCTTTGCTTACCTTTGCTCGCTGCGTCGGCCATACTCTCTTTGCGTTCCCTTCTTGAAATCAGGTTTCTTTCGCGAAAGGTGTCGCAGCACCGTTTTTTACTCGATCCATCTCAGCCAAAAAGTAGAGGCGAAAAAGGCGCACTTTATTTTTGTCTTTCAGGATCACAAGCGAAGCTTGCGGATAGCATTACTTGATGGCCCTGCCTTACTTGAACATCTTTGACTAAGTAAAGTATCTGTACATGGAATTGATCAGTCGCTACTCGCTCGCTCACCGGGTGCAAAAGCTGAGTGCTTCCACTACAAAATTTTCTAGGGTAACCGATGATACTCTAGGGTAACCGATGATACTTCCACTACAAAAGCTGAGTACGCGATGGTCTGTTCTTTGTCTCTTTGCTGTCAGAACACACGGCTACTGCGAACGAACGTTCACGGTGATCCATGCAGAAACAACTCTCAAATAAACCTGGCAAACCTGTCCAGATCTCTGCATCAGTGCAACTTGCGTTAAAAATCGAACACACCACGCATTATTTCACCCTGGATCTATCTATCTGTTCCGCAACATGGCGCTTGTGACAGAACAGTGACATGGCATCGGGAGCCCTGCCTAGCTGTCTGTCTGGCTCTCGCCTCGTAACCCTGACACCATTGTTTACTGTATAACACTGTACTAAAAACACGCCATCACGGGATGCTATGCTAGTGTTACTGTACTAACCTGCTGGCCTCGTGGTCAGCCTGTCCTAGCTCGTTCGTTCATGCATGACCTAGTCTGCACAGTACATCACTAGCCGCTAGTAGCTACCATCTCGTATCGTCTACTACCACTTTGATGATGCATGCGTTGCTCGGAGCTAAACCCTAGCTAATCTAATCTGCCGCGGCTTTAGAGAGAGAGAGAGAGAGAGAGAGAGAGAGAGAGAGAGAGAGAGAGGCCAGCGACCATTGTAGCCTTTGATATCATTATCAAGCGTTTTCCGCCCGAGGAATGCTAGCTGCCTGCCTGCCTCACTAAACAAATCATCGGTTCTAAAGTAAGGCTTTGACGGTGCACAAATAATCCTTGGGGCGCTCGTTGCGCATCGGCACTGCGGCACTACTACCAGGGGTGCAGCTGCTGACTCGTTCTCGATCCAAGTTGCCGTGCTTGGTTGTGGTTTTGGAAACTCGAAAGGATAACTGAGATTCTTTAATTTGGTTCCATGCATATCAGAACTTTGTACCGGATGGGCACTAGCTCAAAGAATCGAATATGGTCCCATGTTCATGATTTTCGTGCATCATACTTCCTCTATGCAGGAAATAGATATCATTTTGAACAATAACATAGTCTCCAAAGTATAACTTTAATTTTATATTTTTATAAAATATTCACCACAAAGTGATATATTTATAGTTTTATAAAAATATTTTTTAAGACAAATCTATTTATATGATTTTTATATTTCTAAACTCAACAACTTAAAAGGTATTCATGATTTATGTTCTCAATGTTTGACCTAAACTTTGTTCAAAACGATATTTTTTACTATATGAAGGGACTACGTATAATCCATTTTATTTTATACCATATGGTTATTGGAGTGTGTAGATTAATCCATTTTTCATTATTGACAATGAAATGTTTATTTGCTAACCTAATATTTTAGTTTTATTATATGGTAACGTGCTCGCAGATGGTAAAGTCGTTCATGCATCAGTACATGTATGATGATCTAGTAACCATCACAATCATATGAAACACTTGATGATCACAACAACTATGTAATAGTAAACGCTTCAGATAACTTATAACATATGAAACTAAGAAATATAATTGTGCAGTGACAATTCTGATTTCATTTAGTCCTTCTTTGGTGGCATTTGGGGCTTCTCCAAAAATGGTAAACTAAAAAATTCACGTTTTGGTGACTTTGATATATGTCGGGCAGAAAATGGCTTCTCTTACATATATGTACGTTTGGTAGTTTTTTTTTTATTAAGCCAGTGGAAAAGCTCTGACAAATTAAAGATCCGTCCAAAGAGAACCTCGTCATACCACACCTCTTCATACGACGTGACATCATTGGAATCGATCTGCATAACAAAACATGCCACTAGGAACGGTCTTATACTGTGTTCACCGTGTATGGGAGTTTGAGTACGCGTATATTCTACTCTGAGGACTGAAAGTTGTATATGAGTATCAGAAGTATGCTATTTTTTTTTTTGCTGGTATGTATGTACAGGTATACTAGTCAAGTACGCGCATCTACCTCGTCTCACTCGACCAAGACATCAAATCCATGGGGCATCTCTTGGTCTTGGTGTCTGGTGGAAACCTTTGATGTTTGGTGCGAGTGCGACTAGAAAAACAAACGGCACATCTGTTGTTGCCCTACCGAAACGGTGCTAGCAGTTCCTCACACAAACAAACAAGGACACACACAAGGGGACGTACTACGTCGTCGGCGTGGACGACGGCCTCGTGTGCCACGCGCTGGTTGGTGGGTGGAGCACTGGGAGCTGCCTGCTGCGCAGCAGCAGCGTGGGGGCTGGGCCGGGCCGTGCGGGCTCAGCTTCCTTCCCGATCGCGTGGGTCGATGTCGATCTGGGCGCGGCTGCCGTGCGCGTGAGGCGGCCTCAGGTTCCTTCCGCGTGGAGTCGCGTCGCGGTCTAGCTGGCGGAATCGTCGATCAAACGCGCCTACTGAAGCGTCGGCGGGTCGTCCTCTGTAGTGGGACCCACCTAACTGAGCAGTCCATAAAGCTGATGCCCTGCTACTTCTTCCCCCTCCGATTCAAAATAACTTATTTTCTTTAACTTTTAAAGACTGTATTTAACTATTTATCTTATTTAAAAATTTTATATAAATATTATGTATCTTGTTATAACTTATTTTATCATTAAAGATATTTTAATAATAATTTATTTATTTATGATTTATATAAATTTTTTAAATAAAATAAATAGTTAAATGTAGTTTTTTTAAAAAAAAATTATTTTAAAAAATAAATTATTTTAAGATCGGCTTTTTGGCCTTTATGCATGCCTTGCCGCGTGGTCAAGTGGCGCCCGGCCGCAGGCGGCGCGTACTCGAAGGAAGTGAACTAGTCAACTGGCACTACGTCGTGCGACGGAAACATGGATTAGTACGTAGACTAGAAACAACGCGTGGCGTTGAACTATGCTGCGCCTACGTGGGGTGGTACCGGTTGTGTACAAGCTTGGATCAATTGTTGGCGAGGGGGTGTAGTATTTTGAGTTAGTTTGGTTATGCGTTTATGTAGCCACGGGCCTTTTTTTTATGGAGATTTGAATAATTGTAATAGAATAGCGCAATTAAAATGTTGTTGTTATATATTATCCTAGATGTTTAACATAGAATGTAATTTTAGTATAATAATATGGTTAAAATGTGGAAGTGTGGTGCTAGTTGTGTAGAGTTCAACAAACTTGGTTTGGTCTTTTTCTGATTTTTATTTGATTTGTTATGATTTCTACAATATTTCAAATTGGGTTTTGATAAATAATGAATTCCCCAAAAATGGAAAAGGCCATCGGGCCGCCCAACGGCGAGCAGGGAGGCAGGCCGAGTACATAACATTTCGGACCGCTGGATTCATTTCGGGTAGAGTTGGAGGTTTTTTCCGCAAAAATACATGAGAGAGGAGGTGGGATCCGCGGGTTGATTCATACAAAGTTGGATGGCATTTAGATATGTGTATATATACACCCGTACGGACGCAATAGTTGACAATATGGATTTGTATTTTAGAAACCGTAGTTCTTCATTGATTTCTTTGATATTTGAATTGTATATATACACCCGTACGGACGCCATGGAGTCGTGCACGCAGGCAACCGCTCCATGGTGCCGACGATTCGCGAGCGATGTGAGGAAGCAATTAAGGAAGCGGAAGCAGTTCCCGCCTGGGAACGTTTACAGATGAGATCAACTCCTCTGTAATCGTAATAGTTGCTATCGGCTTTTGGCCTTTATGCATGCCTTGGCCGCGTGGTCAAGTGGCGCCCCGGCCGCGGGCGCACGGCACAAATTATAATATTTTTGTAAGGTTTAAAAATTAGAATAAATTAATAACGCAGCAAGCCGCGCTCATGTTTTCGTCGCGACCGTGCGACGGAAACATGGATTAGTACGTAGATTCGTCAAGGCAAGAGCGTGCCGCGTGCCGGCCGGTGGATGACCTGAGGTTCATCGGACTGCCAAGTGCCAACCACGGCACGGTACGTTTCGGCCTCGATTCGGTGGTCGAGTGACATAGTAGCATGGCTTACGCACCTGCTGACGTGCTCTACAAACGCAGGGGATCGGCACCTTGCGCCGTTCAATAAAGGATAAAAGACCTTTATTTGTGTTGTTCCTGCTCATAATTTTTTTCCTAGTGCGTGCCATTATGTATCCCATATATAGGTTAACTACATGGCTACTAGTAGCTTCCAAGCTGCCTAGCCGCCGCAGGTTCGACATTGGGCCCAGAAAACAAGCAGGATGGAAAAACAAAACAGCAGGTTCCTGACGTTGATCGATTCTGAGCGCTAAGGCTGTGTTTGCCCTGGCCAGGTACCCAAACGCGACCGGTGCGCAATGTGATGCTCTTGATCGATCACCCAGCTCCATCCGTCACCGCAGAATTCATGCATGCACACATGGTCGAAGGATCCAAGGCAACGCCGACCACCACCGTTTGCTTATGACCCCAGCATGCATTCCCCTCCCTGGCTCCGTGGATCACTCATCATCGTCATATGCCCAGCCAGCTCCGATCCAAAGAGAATAAAAAGGCGAGCCGGGTTACGTGTGGACATGAGCTAAAACCCGCCTAGGATCCCCTGCGTGCGCAAGCCGAACCGACCGACTAGGTTCGCCGCCCGGCCGCCTTGGGACCGACTCCGAACGGTCCGCACCACAAGGCGCGCGGCAGGCTACGCGGCAGCCACGCGAGCTTCTGAATCTGAACCCCCCCAACGACGAACCCGGGGGGGCACCGAGAACCAAGATGCTCCGATCCGCCGGCAGCCGCATGTGGCGGCCGGCCCGGGCGGGCACATGACATAGTATGCATGCATGTGTGCGGCGCGCACGCGGCGGGAGGGGCGTCCGTCCATCCGGAACTCGGAGGCAAACCAACCGTCCGCAAGGGCAGGCAGGGCGCTGGGGTCCGTCGGCGGCGGTCGGCCCGACGAGACGCGGCAGCTGCCTGATGGATCGGCACAACACCAGGACAGGACTGGGACTGGAGATCCAAACGCGATCATCATCGCCCATGTGCAATCATTTTGACCTCTCCTGGCCAAGAAACGCCATTGCGGTGCGGAGAGGACGACGACTAGGATTTTTGGACTGCCGTTCTGCATGTGGGGCTAGCAGGCCTGTTCGTTTTTGACCGCTTTGTTTTCCTGCACGGAACAGCCACAAAACAATCTGCATGCCGTCGGTCAATCAGGGACCAGAGTTGTGTCGCCGTCTTGCTGTGGGTTTGCTGCTACCCAGGTGGTTTGATCTGCCGTGTGGGTGTCTATCGGTAGAAAATGGAACACTGAATCAACATCGTGTTGCTGCTAATCTGTTTATAAGCCCTCTGTTTCGTCTACAGCTGCCCATTCAAGTGCTCAAAACTTTTCTAATCACAGCATAGCTGGTCAATTTTCTATGAAATTCACCCCCCCCCCCCCCCCCAAAAAAAACGGGGGGCATTGCTCTCTAGTGGAAGCAAAATTATCTAGGCCCTTCAGCAAGGGCATAGGCTTTAATTATGCATGGGACGTCATCTCATAAAAAGAGTTCCGGATAATGCAGGTTTGACGTCACAATCACACGAAAATCACGGGAAAGCATAAGAGATTCTTTCCTACTCATTTGACGACAAACTAAATGACGGAATTTGTTCTTGTCCTCATCAATTCATCATCGTCGCTATATAACGAAAAGACCTACGACTCCATCGGATAACATATCACGTCCTACTCATTGGCAACATCATAGCGACCTACACCTACACCTTTTCCAGTGCACAAGAATTAATTCATATGAACCATTTTCAGCTAAAGAATCCGTAGTTCCACTAGAGATCACGAATGTTCACTGTAGTTCAATCAGGGCCTGTTCGGTTGGTCCCAGATCCATAGGGTTGGAAGGGATCAAGAGGGAATTCAATCCCCTACAGTAAAAATCCAACAACCCCTAACCCCTTCACCCATCTAGCTCAGAAGCAGGTACAACTGCGCACATAGTTGCATTGATTCACCTAGAATTGTGCCATATAACAATATCATTTTGCTTAAACTCCTATGGTTTCATCGTAGCGTAAGTTATATGGCCTGAGGCTCAATCAGCTTCAGGTCGGCAGCAAAATTTGCAATTGACATATCTAACGTCCTGGGCCTGCACGAACGGAGAACAAAACCTAAATTTCCATCCCCCCGCAATCCTGCATGCCTACACACTGTCAGACACCTTTGGAGCCCAACGTAGATTATGAGTCAGCAGGGCCTGTTGTAGATGTGGCCAAAGCATTTTCTTTGGCATCATCTTTCTCTTGACAGGCTATATTTCTTTCATCGTTCCTCGTTTCCTTCTGGCTAGCCACATCACTTTCTTCTTTGTCCTTCCTCATTTCCTTCTTACCAGCCGCAGCATTCTCTTTATCCTTGTTCGTTTCCTTCTTGCCAGCCACAGCATTATCTTTCTCTCTGCTCTTTTCCTTCGGGGCAGTGACAGGAAAATCTTCCTCCGGTTGCCTACGCCATCGGAAATTTGCTGCTTCGATCCAGCGTGGGTGAACCAAGAACTTTTTGTTCTCAACACCCCAGCGGGCCTTCTCTGTTCCTCGATCCACAGTTACAACATGGGTGACACTGGAATCCACATCTGTAGAGCAAACGGCGCCCAGATACTCAGCCATCTTCCAGATCATCTGCTCCTGTGGCCGTGTATTGTTTGGGAACACCCGACTGAAGACTATTTTGCATCCTTGCAGTATTTCCTTCCGTACCACCTTGATCACCTGTATAGGGGGGCATACAAACACAAGAAACAGGCAATTACAAATGAAATCTGTAAGCCATACCACATAGAAGATGTATTAAGCAAGTTCAGTTATTTTAAAACTGATAAACACAACTAATCTACTCTTAAGAAAAACATAAATAATTCTTAAAGCATAAAAGGCAGCATGAAGGGTATATGTAAACCTACCTGTCTTACATCCTGTGAAGAAAGATCAGTTTCAACAGCCTACATAAGAGACAACAAGGACAAATGGTTAGAAATGAAACACTTTTGTTCTTACAAGATCCCAATCTACCGTGAGGAATAGATGGTAGAAAGAAAGAGTGATAAAATGTGATAAAATTTTGAACTGAAGAAACCAACCATGTCAAAGAAAATCGTGTGTATGCACTTCAAGACATCTAAAACGGTAGCCAAAGCACCATCACTCTCCCTTTCATCTTGCATCGACTCTGACAAAGACCTAACACCAAAACCAAATTGGCGAATGCTTGAAGCAAAGAAATGATATCTCTCCATCAGAATCAGGTTCGCTTTATGCTTCGACCATACCTGAAACAAATTCCATTTTCAGGCTGGCCAGCCATGAATGACTAATGACAATAAAAAACAGAAATTTTCATCATTCTAAGCACGAATGACAGGGTCCTACCAGCCTCTACACATTGGTCCTACCAGCTTCTACACATTGAGGATAATCATTATGCTTTGATAATTGAGGATAGATTTCTGTTTTAAAATCTATATGTTGGAAGCAAACAGGAAACAAGGAGTGACCAGAGCAGTCCTGGACCAGAGTATATTCTATCTATAATGAGACATTTAGACCTAGCTTGGCAATGAATTCATGTTAAATAATGTGACTTTTGGTGCATAACATAAAATTGTTCTGAATCAGCTTGCCCCATTGGATAAAAAAAAAACACATACTTCTGAAAATAGCCATTTAACAATAACACTTACAAACTCAGTGTCATCAAGAATCACTACAACACTCGCATCTCCAAGAATCACATCAAGACCTTTCTGGTGTCGCTGAGTGTTATCTGAGTTTGAAATCACTTTTGAAGGAAAATAGATGTTACTAGGGTCAAGAAGCTTTGCAATTTCAATTGCATAGGCTTTGTCACCCATGGTGTATATATACATCTCAAACATATTACTTGCTTCTTTCAGAAATTCTCGTACAAATGGTCTCAACTTTGTGAGCATCTGCATTGAATCTAGTGCAAAGATGCTTCTGTTTGGATCATCTGCATTTAGAAAAATAAGGGATTCACTAGTAGCTATTTATATACATTCATGGATAAGCAACAACAGTTTCAGCAAGGGTCAAAGGACATGAAACATAGACAACTACAAGGAAATAATCATTTGTAATTATATAAAAGTAGTTAATCATTATTACTATGCTTATAATAGGATAGAAGTTAGCAAAAGACTTGCAAAGTTCATTTATGGGTAATACCAACTGATGCTAACTGCACCGAGCCATAAAAATGTTTGTCTGAGAACGAGTGAAGGTCTAGAGCCCTAAAGTTCTTAATAATTTCCATCTGTAACTAAAACCACATTATGCAGGAATAGACAAGCATATAGACATATTGGGTCTGCCCTTGCTCAGTAAACTGTACGCATCCCAGTCCACATTCAAACACTTTTTATTTCAATTGTCTAAGCAAAAGAGGCAGCACTGGCCAGTACCCAGTACTCTATTTTCAAACACAATTCTGTAGTAGATGTATAAGATAGAATGTTACTCATGTCATTTTCCTGGAACCTCTAATACTTTCAAATACAATCGTGTAAAAATTGAAAGTTGACAAAATATATCATGACAACATAATAGCATCTATATAGCTGCAATCAGAGGTGGTACCTTATGCTCATGGTAACAAAATATCAACAAAAAAAGACTACAAGTTCTCAAAACTTAAAAATACAATTACATAACATTACCTTTTGAAGCAGCACTCTGAATACCCAAATCTTTTTCAGCAGAAGAAATATCTTGGAGTTTGGTCGAGTTGATTAGTGTGTGATCCAAGTCCAAAATGAGTACTAATTTTCTTTCACGCAACAGTTTCTTCGATTCAGCACCACGTAGTCTGTCAATTTCTGAGATACCAAGCCTCAAGCCCTGCATTTTAATAATCCTCCTAAATTCGTAAAACTGTTTGGAAACAAGGCAATGTGCAAGTGCAACCGGAAATGAAATTAAATGACAAAACAACGACCACAAAACAGTTATGTGTGTTATATGAGTGACATGCCATAAAGGAATGCCACATCCTAAAGTCTATGTTAAATAATCCTAAAATTATTTGTTTTATTTGGTTTGAGAGTACCCTGTGGATGTAACCAAAAGCAACTCCTGAAACATCTTCCTCATCTTGTGGCTTGGCACATCTAATGCAAAGTCCACCAAAATATCCAGGATGTGGACATGCCTCAACTTGAACATTTTTAGATGTACCTGAAAAAAAATGTATTGTCAATAATTCAACATGCCATCTATCATATATAAACAATTGGACACTCAATGCCCAATATATGATGAACTAAGCCCAAGCCAATTGCAACAGAACAAAGAAACAAAGTTACAAAAAAAAAAAAAAAAATCGGGTTGTGCCAACTGGTTGTACCCTTTGTGTTCATTCCAATGTGGCTTAATTTTTTGCAAAACGTGCCTGCAATTTCATTGCTTTCAAGTAATGAAATTCGGCCTTGCCGTGGTGGAAAAAAATTTAGGGATATTCTAAAAAGGAAAATATAATAGACACTGGCAGTTGGACAATTTGTTGTGATTAAAGTCAGGAATATAAATGATAGAAAGTGGTTTATATATTACACCTCTCAACAAAAAATGTGAAAAGGGCAGCCGTTTGTACAATTAGTGCATCTTATGAGCAAGGATAGAGAGTCAATCATGCAACAAATGCAGAAAAATATGGTTTACAACACCACATTTGAATTTTGAATAAATGCATAATCATGTCCCCTTAGGCTGCAAAATGTCACTAATAGATTTGCGAAGTGAGACTAAGAAACATACCAGTGAGAATATTGTCAGGCCTAACTGATGTTCCTTGATCTTGGCGCTGTTCCTCCACTCTATGCCTTTTGATACTGCATTTAGCATGCAGTCAACAGCAGTCAGATTCATGGTAGATTTTCTACAAAACAATTAACGATTACTCGATTAGTTCTTTCTTTAAAAAACCTCATCCAATGATCTTTGTCCCTTCGTTTCTAGAGTGCTCTCCTCATCATTATCTTCAATGACTGAAAAATCTTACTACCCAGCTTGTAAAGACACCGCACTTGATACAACATCTGATGCAGTATTTTTTTACTAAATGCCTCCATGATATCAAAACTGCTGACTTGCAATTCTATTGATATTCCATTTGTTTTTAGCATCAGAAATTTGAATTTCATTTCATGTCAATCAACGATCTAACAACTTTATGAAGAAGTAATCCACCTAACTTTTAGAAAACTGATTAGGATGCAATGATGCAATGACTCTCCCTCCCTCCCTGGAATAAAAGGGATGGGCTAGGATTTCAATTATATTGAACAAACCTCAATCCATAGCAAGTGTCTTACTACCCTAGCACAAGCCAAATTTACAACTACTAGGCCCCAAAATCTAAGGCAAGGGAAGGGGTTTATGACGTAACACAAGTTTACATCAAAGTCAAATCAATAAATCAAGCAGGGTACATACTTCTTAAAGGGAAGATATAACAGACATATTAACTAGGAACACTGGAAGGTTTGTTTGTCTTTGGATTCTAATTGACAACGATTCACACTTCTCACTAGGATTGTCATTTTCTTTTTTCTTCTCATCTGAAATAGAAGGTTAAATAGGCCTTGCAGCAACAGAGTGCAAGAATTTTATCATTTACCACAACAGAGAGGATAAGCTATGGCACTTGATGGCATGTCTTGTACTAATTTCAGCTTGTAGCCATAAGCTGAAGATGAAAACATGACAGACATGAGTGCAGGAATCCTATCATTTATTCATTTACCACAACAGAGAGGATAAGCTACAGCACATGCTCGCAAGTCTTGTCCTGATTTCAGCCTGTATCCATGAGCTGAAGATGAAAACATGATAGACAATAAAGTTGCATAACACGAGAGAATGGATGCCTTCACGGCACTCTATAAATGGAGATTGAAGATTAGAGCAGTGCTATCAAATCTAATGGTTCTACAAATTTTAGATTTGGCATTTAACATAATAAGAACAACCAATTCACTAATCAGTCCAATTAAGTGAGCTCGGTACAGGAGCGGTAGGAACTTCACTAAATTTATGGAGTGGGGTTAAATCTTTTTAGAATCACAACTGCTGCAGCGAGGATCCACATAGTCCAAGGCATGTAAAAAGCAAGCAAAAACCCTGAAGCATATGTTTTACCCGATGAAGCACGAAACTATAATAAGCTCGAATCGGGGAAATCTGGTTATCCCTAATCCAACAGCAAGGCCGATCATCCAACTCTAAATGCGCATCGAATTTAAGGTTATAATCGCGTGGCCGAAGCCGCCAAACCCATGAGTCGTCTAGCGGTGAATTTCAGGCGGCGTGTACCCGTTTTGTTCTATGGCTTCAACCTCTAGCTTATCCTCCTCCTCCTCATCATCCTCGCCCTCGTCGTCGGTGGCGGGGAAAGCGGAGCAGGGGTCGCCAGGGAAGGCGGAGTCAGCAGCGGAGGCGAGCTCGAGCTCGGAGGCGAGCATGGCCGCGAAGTCGTCGCTCCCGCTCGACGACGACGGGGACGGCGACGGCGCCTCGGCGAGGCTCATTGGCGCGGCCGCCGCGCGGTGCCGAGGAGGTCAGAAGTGTGGGTGGGGCTGGAAGCGCTTGGGAGGAAAGGGAGGGGAACCAAAAATGGAAATCATCTGTATTAGAATCGAGCTGGGCTTTTTCTTATTCTGGTGCAGAGAGTACCGGGTATTAGTTGGGCTTCAAAAAAGAAAAGCCCAAACGGCTCCGTTTCTGTGCGAGAGGCGATGTCTTGGACATGGACTGTTGCCAGAGTGAAGCTGCTTTTTTTTTGAACCGTTGAAGTTCTATGTTTAATTGTTTATAAGTTGCTAGTCTCTCTGCCTCATAGAGTTTATCACTTAAAAAGCGTGTCTGTGAGGGAGGCATGGTCTTTTAACGACAAAATCCATGGGACGGAGAGAGTAGTTGAGAGTGCTCGTGCATTGCTATGTTTAATTGTTTATAAGTTACTAGCTGAGAGTACTCGGGCATTGTTATGGGTATACAAAATTTCGCATGACATAAATCAAACAAGTAAAATATATATAAAATCTCATGTCGTCAGAATGCATGTTAGAAATAATATAATCATCAGATTTGAAATTATACAGAATCTATAAATTCAATCAACGTGTCAACGAGTTATAAACTATTTGTTTTCCATTTTTTCTGACTTTCTTCTATTTCAGATGGATACGATAAATGTTAGTAATAAAAAACACCAATGTAAGAAATATAACACTAGTACATAAAGAAAATATCTTTTTATGGAGTTATGACCTAGACAATATTTTTCATGTATGTATCATTTATTGTTGTTTTTTCTATCCTTCTTATCACTAGGTGGGATGGCAAGGATCTTAATGTTTGATCTTGCAGTGGCTCTAGATAGTGCAACATATGACTCGGCATGAGAGAACACTAGTTTAGACAAACACGCAACAGCTAGTCTGTTGCGCCCGTGGACATGGTGCTTCTCTGTTGCCATGTTGCGCCAGCGTCCAAACGTGTCACCACCTGTTAGTCCTTATGCGCCCTGCATATTAATTTTAATCAGGACTCCTCTTGAATTTTGAGGTTGATTCGAACTTGATATGGGCTTCCACCTTGGCGACTCAAACCAAATAAGCTTTGAGCCTCCTCCTCGTTTTGGACATCCTTGATGATCTCCTGGGCCTCCATGATTCGCTAAGCATAGTCATATGTATGTATGGAGATCATGTCCTCATCAGTCCGACAGTTCCTGTCAACTCTAGAGAACACAAGCACTGAACCGTGGTTTCATTCACTCAGCAAGGCAACGAAAAAGCACCAACAAGCGCCCAGGAGAGCCGTGCAGTCCCCAAATTCCATAAGGTTTGAGGCTTGACACAATTAGCCGTGTTCCATCACTCTCGCTTTCCTCTGCTGCCAACTAGCTGGGACGGTCGCTCTCCTCTTCCGCCCGCCCGCGCCGGACCGTGCCTTGTCTTGGGGAGAGTGGAATTTGGTTGGCACGGGGATGGGGGACAGTGAAGAACCAACCGATCGCATATAAGTCTTTGGCTTGGGAAGAATTCCAACGACGTGACGCGGGAACCGCATATGTTTCCGCCTTGTGCCAACCCGTTGTGCTCGCCGGACTGTGACGGTGCCTCTCTCGTGGCTCCTGTGCAAGTTCATCATAGGTTTGTTCATGGTCCGTATTCTAAGCACAAAATCATAGTGCTCCCTACTATTCTGAGTTGATACGGTACCACACCAATAGCATCTCATTCTTTTTTTTCTCAAAACAAGTTGCCGCCACCCATAAGCATGAAAGAACCAACAAACACCGACAAACAGCAGCAGGCTAGTCCTGACATGTTGCTTTTGCTGGAAATGGTGTATGGACCACAAAATACAAAACCATATTGATCGCTGATTGAAGAAAAAAGGAACAAGTATAGCCTATTGGTTCGATTTAGTTTAAAGATTAGTCATAAAAATGAGCTCCTGTGAACTGTTAAAATTAAGTGGTTCTGTGACAATCCAGTATCCATTTTTAATGTTTGAGCGTGCTTGGCTTGCATTGCTTCCTCACATGGCCAAACTGCAGGTGCGGCATATGCCAAAAGCTTGGCACAGAAATTGTTTGCCATAGAATTGGCAAAAGCTGCTCGATCCTAAAAGGAGAAGAGAAAAGTGCGGCGAGCGAAACATTTGGCGAGACGAGTAAACAATCCAAATAATAGCCTCTGCGGCAAGTTGTGGTAAGTTGATGAGGAAGTCATTCAACAAATCCTTAGTCTGAAACTTTGGACAATGGACTATATCAGTGTTATATTTGGACAGTTCATTTTAGGTACGATATATCATATAAAACTTGCATATTTTCATCATAATATACAATTAAATTAATAAATTTAAAACAACTCATTCGACGGGTAAATCGCTCGTTAAACCAGCGAATCAGTAGGTTGACTATTCCCAGCTCCGGTATGGCCTTTTTGTTCTGTGCTTTTGGCCACTAATGTCCGTGTTTATCGACACATGCCTAGGATACACATCAGCTAGTTGGGCCACACCTCATATTTGCGTCGGACCGTGGTTTTCATGGATCACATTAGTTAGGCCAGGCTCTTGAACCTCATATTTTGTCCACACATATATATAGCAGCCCTCTCAAGGCCCCATACGGCAACAGCGAGATCACATTCGTGGCCACAATAAAAGATTCTCATTTGGTCCGATCCTGCGGCGTCACTATACTGCATCTATCTTGTCCAACAGATTAACTGCTGTAACAGCTTCAAATAGGTTATGGCTGCAACTGCAAAGTGTTAGCGCTGGGTTCTGCTTTTGTTTTTAGAATAGCATCGAAGGACTAGTCTTGGCTAATAATTCTTGGAATAAAAATGAAAAACAAATAGGAAAGTAATGTATTCAAAAGAAATTTGTTAATTAGAGTACGATAATAAGGGACAGAGATTTTGATAAAAAAATGTTCTCCAACAAATTTCTATTTGGTTATCAAATATAATCTTTTTTATTTCAGGTTTCTCGCTAGCCAAAAATAAAAAATGAGAATGCCTCTTGAGAGTGCAAACAAGGTAGAAAATATGCTAGAGAACAGAAAGATATAGAAAGCAATTTTTATGAAAATGTCCAAATGATGATTTAGAGAGTGAGTTTTACAAAAACCCCTTAAACCTCTTAGTTCTCTTGCATAGCTTCCATTTCTCTCATGAATACCCTGGTTAGTTCATTCTCTTGGTCAGTTTTCTTGCATGGCTGATGAAATTTTATTCGTTGTTAGCCTTAACGAGTGAGCGCACAATAAAAATCCCTTCTAGCTCATGGCTTATGCTCTCCGTTCTAAATTATAGTTCATTTGACTTTTTAACTCTAAGTTTGACCGTTCATCTTATCCAATTTTTTTTTTACAAATATAGTTAAATTTAAGTCATACTTGAAGAACTTCTATTGATAAAGCAATTCGTAACAAAAAAAATGATATTTCATACATTTTTTTGAATAAGACGAACGGTTAAACTTAGAGTAAAAAAATCAAACTAACTATAATTTGGAACAAAGAAAATATATTAGACCAGAGTTGCAAATTGTACAGAATATTTGAAGCTCGAGCAAGTGATAATTAAATCTTTGTTTCCATCCATGGACAAAAAGGGCAACGATACCAAGTAATGCGCACGCCAGTTAATGGCTGATGATCATATTTTCAACATGAAGTCACAGGAAAGTCACCCAAAAAAAAATAACATGAAGTCACACATAGGCAAAAGCCAAGCAAAATCAAATTACTTCTAGGCACTACATGGTACATACACCGTGTGCCATCTCAATCACACAGTTTTTGATCAACTAAGGTGACAATAGCCAAGATCGATGGCACAGGCTATAAATCAAAAACAAAAAAGGGGTCTCATCGCATGATCCGATGACCTGATCACCACCATCTCCTAGAGAGAGATGGAACGGCAAACCTTTTTTAATTAGTATAATCGCCAGAAAATTTAATCAGTAGGCCGTAGGCAGTAGGCGCGACTAAACCATCGGTTCTGTTCAGGAGGTGGCGACCCAGAACGCGGCAGCCTGCTCCGGCTCCCACTGCTTGCCGCACCTCACCGCGGCCGCAGCACCTTCCGGCTCCACGGCCGCGCACCGGCCGCCGCGCACGTACTTAGCGACGCCGCACTCCGCTTCCTCCGCCACCTCCTCCTTTGCCTCTGCTTCTTGCCGTTCTTGTCGGCGGCAAGCGGCGGCGGTGGAGCCGCTGCTGGGGAGGGAGACGAGGCGCATGCGAAGCCGCCCGCCGCTCCGCTCGGCCTCCACCCCTGGCGTGCGCACGGCGTACACGGCGAGTCGGCCGTCGCGCCGCTCGTGAACCATCCGCACGCGGCTGCCGCCGCGCTCGAGCGTCGTCAGCGGCGGGGGCAGAGGCCGGCGCGCCGCCTGCCGTGCCTTCCCCTCCACCACCTTCTCCTCCTCCTCCTCCTCCTCCTCCTCCTCCTCCTCCCGGGCGCGCCGCTTCCTCTCCGCGCACTCAGCCTCCTCCACTTCAGCGTCGCCCTTGTCGTCGGCGCCGTTACAGGCCGGCGGCGGCGCGGCGTCGACGGCGCCGGTCTCGCACCCGAGCGCCTCGGTGCACGTCTCCAGGTTCTTCTTCCTGCCACCGTAGTACGCCGGCTTCTTGGCGACTGCGGCCGCCGGGACGACCATCACGTGACGAGGTTTGACGGGTTCTTGGACGTCGTACAGCGGGCCCCAGGCGCCGGCGGCCGGGATCTGTGGCGGCGAGTCCAGCAGCGAGGGCATGGTGGATGCAGAGACACAGCTAGCCACACACCGGAGGGCACAGCTGGTGTATATAAAGGTTCGGAGAGGGCGGCGATCGGAGGGCGGAGGGTGTGGCGGCGGTGATGGCGACGGGAGGGAGACGCTCCGGCCACAAGAAAGGATCACTGGGATCAAATCCTCACTGGCTTCGTAGGACGACGCGGCGCTGGCTGTCAGTTCGTTGTGTTTTCTGGGGAAGAGAGGAGCCCGCTCTGCTCGCTTATATAGGGCCAGAAGGTAGGAGGGGCGGTAGGGTAAATTTTATTCGGTTGATTACTTATACTAGTACCAAAAAATGCTTTTTATTGCTGTATAATGGCGCTCTGACTCCGATTCCATCTGAGTTGAGGCTACAGAAATAACAAAGGCCTATGTTCAAAAAAAAAAAAAAAAAAAAAAGGCCTCCCGCTGCTCTGGCATGGCTGTAAAGGTAAGCCGCCCATGTAATTGGACTTGTCCACGGTGGTAAAGCAATTTTTTTTTACTATATGAATGACTTAGTGTAAAATTACCTTCTAGTGCCTCTTGCCTTTTCCAATTTGGAACAAGTAGTCACCACGACACCAACCATTGGCGGAGCCAAAAAATGGTAGGATGCCTACTGGCTATGCCTACAAAGTTTCCAACAGTGCTTCCGTAAGCGTAAAAACAAACCAGAAATTAATTAGGATTGTCACTGGCCACCCCATTTGCGCGTGTCACTTGAGCTTGACGATTTTCTTTTTTGAAAACACATCTTAACTAATCATATGCTCCTTTTAATACCTCTAGGTTTTTCTACCTATGTCATATGAAAATAATATGAATGCGTATAAATGATCACCACTACAAATAATCTAATGTAAACAACCCTTACCAAAAGCTCTACATTCAAAATTACCAACTTTGATATAAAAAAGTATAAAAAATAACTAATATGTATAAAAATAATGAAAAATCTTACTCTTAGGTGTACATAACAAGGTACACATTAAAGACACACATATAGATTTCTATCAGGTTACTTGTGGTAGAACCTGCTCAACCAGAGTCCTTGACTTGGCATGGGTGCAAATTTCTATCAACAACAAAGTACCTATGATAACTTTGTTAATCTTAAGATTTGTTGGCAGTCTTATGGAGGTGCTCATAGAAATAAGTTTTGCATGCAGGCCTTTATAGGGGTGAATATGCATACATGTGAGCGTTGTGTCTATACTGTGATTCGCAAAAAAACATTTTTTCTCCATCCTATAACATTGTATATAAGTATTCAATATTTATACACATATATATAATGAATTTATATATTACAGGAAATAGTAGCATATAACTTCGGTAGGCATTATATATATTATTATACATTTGCGACATGCTCGTCGGGGGCCAAATAAGCGGCTGTTAGGCCTGACTAGGCAATCACCGTAGCTGTTATTAGCGTCCCGGCTCGGCCCACCTAAGGCCAAACACCACGGCCCAGCATCTCGCTCTGCTACGACAAAGCCCATGAGCGAACCGCATGGCGCGGCCCCCAGCGGAGGGGTCGGAGTCACGACCCCTGCGGCGCGCGGCTCGCATGACCCCCCGACCGAGGGGAGAAGCCCCAGTGGTCGCGGCCCCGGAGGCCGCGGCTCGCACGACCACCGCACTCGCCGCCTCGACGCAACCCTAGGCTTGCACCACAAGCCTAGGGTACGACGCTGCAGCCAAGATTCCCGCGCGACGGGTCAACCCACGTCCGCTCCGCCCGTGCCCTGCGCAGGGCATGGATAGGCATCTTTTGACCGCACTATTAACCAGTGCAGGGCATGGATCTCCAGTTGACCGCACTATTAACCCACGCAGGGTATGGCACGCCATCCGATCATGCTGATGAACGTGACAGACCGGACGGCCCGCCTGTCGCAACCCACGCCCACGCAGTACGAAACTATTACGCCTAACCCGGTACGACGCACGTCCTAATCAACTGCTCACCCTCTCCGCTCACTATGAGGGTATGGGCGGGTGCTCGGCGACGTAACAACACCGGCGAATAGCTCATGACGACGTAAGCAACAGGAGGAAGAAAGACGCCCCGATCCCCGAGAAGGCGGACGGACCAATCCACCATTGACCCCTTTTTCTTTTTTCTTCCTTCCTTTACACGACACGCCCATGTCTCCCCTGTGGAGCCCGTGTAAGGCTACCCCCTCCCTTCATCTATAAAAGGGAGGGCGAGCCACCACTCGAGATGAGATCATTCAGCAAGCCATCGACACACACACACACACACACACACACACACACACACCCCACACGCCAGCGATATTGGCACCACGCTCAATCACAGAGACTTGAGAGCATCTCTCTCTCTCTCGAACCATTTGTAACCCTTACTATGAACCGTCGCTAAGTTACACAACCCGTTTTGACTGAACATAGGGCCTCTCGTCTGAACCAGTATACCTCTCTGTGTCCTCTTAGTGAACCATCCAAGTATAAACACGCATCTATAAATTTACTAGTTGGTGCTTACTCGAAACACCGACAATGCTAGACTGATACCTACTGCCTCTTCAAAGAGCCTAGGTGGTGCAGGTGCTGGTGCAGGCGATCTCTGAGAGGGCTTCATCCTTCGGGAGGTTGCCGCAGGAGCGGGGGCTGATGCCCCATGTAGAGGCTCCAGCGATCAACATGACATTGGGCGAGGCAGCGAGCTCCTCCAGCATTAGGCCAACTGTGATGACCTAATCGATATGTCCTGCATTCCAATCTAGCGACACTATCAACACGTCGAACCTGAAAGGTCTAGGCTTCGGGTCGAGGGTCCTCAACTATGGCGAAGGCGTTAGGCCGGGGCATCGACTGCCGATCGACCCTAACACCTTCAACATCGAGCGTAGTCCAATGTGGTCCCACCAATGTCTGTTGAACCACTATAGGCCATACAAAATGCTTGATCTACCCTCGTGGTCTCACCGTCACGCGTCATCAATGTCACGTCCAACCCAACTCAAGTTAACTACTAGTAAATTGGAAGAATGGCGTCACATCACCTGCTCCAATCGGATGCTTTTTGGAGGGCACGCTGTTCACACAATCACACGTCCAAAGGTTTTGGATGCTGTACGTAAGGATGGACACGTATGCTAAGCTTTGCCCATATATGCACTCTCGGAAGTCTCGTAATAATGTTGGGTTGTTGATTAAACTCATTCTTGCTTGTCGTTAACCATTGTTCTATCTCCTCATACGTACTTCAACATAATAACTAATTCTTCATCAACGTAATAAATAATCAATCTCCAAGACAACATTTGAAAGTTTCTGAATCAAACAACGTTAGCAGTTGGATTTGAAATACATTGTGGCTCTTAGCCTTTCTCCAACAGCAAGTCACACTTGATCATTGATGGTTCAGAATTTACTAACTAACACTAGTACAAAAATAATTTCTCTTGACACTATGGATTTATTTCTACTGGTAGTTTTAATTAATGGACGTCAGTGAAAATCAAATGGTGGGACCAAATCAAGAACCGTCACTAGAAATGAGTGCTAGTTCTATTGTTGGTTTGTTGGTTCCTTAAGAGAATCACCGGTAGAAATAGATTTCTACTGGCGGTTCCTTAAGAAGACTGCAAATAGAAATACATTAGAATTTTAAAATTTGAATTTTTCAAATGACTTCAAATGGAGGAACGCTCTATATAAAAGTTGTAGATCTTAAAAAGTTATGAAACTTTCTAGTTGAAAACTTTTTGTTTGAATGCATCTAGTTGAGGATATAATTACCTCTAAAAGGTTGAAATTTGAAATTAATTTTTTTAAAAATTCTTGGATAGAGAAACACTCTATATGAAAGTTGTAGTTCTCGAAAAGTTACAAAATTTTGTAGTTCGCCACTTGTTCATTTGAATTCGTTTAAACCCCACTACTACAGGAATCTTTTTTGGAGGCGGGCAAACAAGATTTACCGAGGCGGGCATCACAACCGTCTCGGCACCGAGGTCACGGTAAATCAATGGTTTATGGAGGCGGTTAGGGTGCCCGCCTCGGTAAATCAATTTTAAAAAAATAAAAAAAAAGCAAAAGCCCACTGGTGAGCCCATTTTGAGCCCACCGGCGGCGCTGCCCTGCGCTCCAGATGCCCTGCGCCACGCCGCCACGGATCGCCCCCCAAAGGCACGCCTCCACCAGATCCGACCGCCGAAAGCTGGATCCACGGGCTGCCGCTACACGCCCCCGCCGGGAAGTCGAATCTGGCCTCCTCGCACACTCCGGCCGCCGGATCCGTGGAGGGAAGGGAGAAAGAGGGAGGCTAGATCCGCATATGCCATCACCGTCGGGTCCTCCACGCGTCGCGGGCGCCGTCGGGACCTCCATGCCGACGCCCTTGCACGGCCCCCGCCACCGGGGGGAGCCGTAGCCCAGCGTCGCCGCCGCCGGGAGGAGGCGCAGCACCGCCCGCCGCCGGGGGGGCGCGCAGCACAGGCCGGCTGGGAGAGGAGCCGCGACCTGCGTTGCCGCCCGAGAGGGGGACCGTGGCCTGCGTCGCCGCCGCCGGGAGGGAGCAGCCGCCGCCGGGGCGCCCGCCGGGGGGGGAGTAGCGCGCCGCCGGGAGAGAGTGGAAGAGCGGGAGGGAGAGGGAGGAAGGGAAGGTGAGGGAGTGCGGCGGGGGAGTCGGGCTAGGGTGTGGCGTGCCCTAGGGTTTGTTTCGGTTATATAGCGTGACTTGTTACTGGGCCTAAATGGATTAGCGGGTTGGGCCTTATTTACAGAGGCGGGCCTTTTTTATTTATGGAGGCGGGTGTTTTTAACCGCCTCAGTAAATAAATTGACCGTCTCGATAAATAGATTTACCGAGACGGTTTATTTTGGCCGCCTCGGTTAATAAAAGTGTCCGCCTCGGTTAATCATAAACATTAACCGAGGCGGTTGTAATGTATGTCCGCCTCCGAGGCCTATTTTCAAGTGCCTCGCAAAAGAATTTACGTAGTAGTGCCCTCAAATATTCAATTACCACCGGTTTAGTATAATATGTGGGAAACCAAAATGAGATATAGACACAAGTGAGTGTGTAGTGTAGTGGTAGTGGAGGGATCACACGAGGATAAGTTCACGGGTTCGAAGGCTGGTAACTGTGTAGTGCATGACTTGTGACTTTTTTTGCTATTTTTGGAGCTAAGAATGTGAATTCTAGACAACAATTTCTACTGACGGTGTTTGTACTGACGGCTCTAGTTTCAAAAAAATATCTATGGAAATATAGTTACAACTGCCAGTAAAAAGTTTCTCCATACTAGTGTAATAATAAAAACATGTTTTATTAAAATGAACTCTCTGAGAAAAGAAGGATATTGATCAATTTAAATGTACTAGTGTAATAATAAAAACACGTCTTATTAAAATGAATTCTCTGAGAAAAGAAGGATATTGATCAATTTAAATGTACGGGAGCGTGCTTCATTCCCAGCTTTTGTTGATGGCGACACGAGGAAATCCATGCACCGTTTGGTGCTCGGTGATCGCTTTTGAAAAAAGCAGAATTTCGTAGCCGGCCGGCCGGTCAATATCGGCTGATTCGGTTCTTTTGGCTGTGGATAAGATTAAAATCATCGGTGAAATGTGTGTCCCTCACATATGTTATACTCAAGTTTTGTGGACATGCCATATTACTCCACGGTAAAAAAATATTTTCTGATTTTACTCGGCCTCCATTGGTGTGCTTTGGATTTTCTGTTTCTTTATGGGATTATATCCATGAGGAAAACTCACAAAAAAAACTTGAAATTTAAGTTTTTTTTTTAGATAAAGGATAGTTTATATCCGGCCTCATCTACCAAAAGATATAATCAAACCAATTATTACAAAGTTCGGCCAAACGTGCCAAAGACATCCTCACACACACTTAAGTTTACCCCCATACTTTAAGGACAACGAAACGAAAGTAAATTCTTGACTAGAAAAGACCAATAAACCTAGTTGATAACCATCCATTGGAACTAAAGAAGTGTAAAGCCGACGTCTCCAGAAACTGGGCAGCAAGCTTTAGTTGTTTCCTCAGGATCTCACGTAGCTGCAGTCCTGCCCATTGTCGAAGCCAGTGGGTTCCCCTAAATAGTACCTGCAAAAAAGTTTTTGGTCTACACTTGTCAAAAACCACCTCATTCCTTGTCAACCAAATTGTCCAACATAAAGTCGCTGCTGCTGTTAATAATAATGAATTATGATTGTTACCACCCATCTTAGACCATTTAACAAATAAATCGTCTATACTGTGTGGGGTGGTAATCCAAATATTAAGTGTATAGCGCGCCATAGAAATTTGATATAAGAGCATTCAAAAAAGAGATGTTGAATAGACTCTGGAGAGTGACAGAAGCTACAACTTACATCACCAGACCAGTTGCATCTGGCTAGATTGTCCTTAGTTAAAATGACCCCTCTCTTTAGATACCACAAGAATATCTTTATTCTTGAAGGTATTTTGATCTGCCAAATATCTTGTGACACCCTAACCCCATTATTAATTAACACAGCGTACATTGACTTAACAGAAAAGATACCGATGAATGTAAAGCCCAAATAAAAATATCCCTCTCCCCCTGTAAGTTCATATCATGTATGGATGCAACAATCCTATGCCAATCCCTTAAGTTCCTCCCGACCAAATTACGACGAAAGGAAATATTAAATGGGGCTGATGCAAGCATTGTTGCCACAGAATCTGGCTTTCTTCTCACAATATTGAACAATGAAGGGAATTTATCTTTAAGTGGTTTGTTTTCTAACCAAGTGTCCATCCAAAAGCGAGTTTGCGATCCATCATTCACTTTGAATGATCCATAGTTCATGAAACTATCTTTTGCAGTGTTGCCCATTGTCGAAGCCAGTGGGTTCTCCTGAATAGTACCTGCAAAATTTGGTCTACACTTATCAAAAACCACCTCATTTCTTGTCAATCAAATTGTCCAACATAAAGCCGCCGCTGCTGTTAATAATAATGAATTATGATTATTACCACCCATCTTAGACCAATTAACAAATAAATCATCTATACTGTGTGGGGGTGGTAATCCAAATATTAAGTGTACAACGCGCCATAGAAATTTGACATAAGAGCATTCAAACCATAGATTTGGCATTGTGCATTCACAAAATTATTTAGTCACCGACCCACCGGTGAATCCATGAAAGTGATGACATCATTTTTTTTTTAAGTGAAACACAAGAAAGACGTTGACGTAAATACAAGTACACTCATTTCTATAACTTATATCATATATACTCCGGACCTTGCTAAGGTACATCCATTGTCCTATAGAAGGAAATATCTCAAATAATTCTCAGCCCTTGATTTTTAAAATGCATTCAATAATTAAGTAATTATTAACTAATCGAAATATTTAGAAAAAATAAAAAAGAAAAGGCAACAAACTAAATCAACGTGAAAGGCTTATTTGTTGGCATATCTAGGTGCACCTGCACAACATGCAACGACGGCACATAATCCTGTACCGCTGTACGTACGGGTGTAGTGGCTTTGGCAAGGTAGAGATACACCGTACGTACGCTGAATACATCTGGTGGTATGAATACATCTGGTGAAGACACCACATTCAAGATAGGCACGGTGCTCTTGCTACTAAAAATTCAAATATCGAAATGTTCACGATCCAATTTAAATAAATAATTAAAGCACGCATCTAATTTTTCACATTATAGAAAAAATAATACAACTCATGTAAAGGTATAATACAATTCATGTATAGGTATAGCTAACATTGGCATAAAATACATTACATGTCACGATACCATCCATACAAATGGATGGCTTGTGCTATTGCATAAATGTTAGATCTAATTGACAGATATTTTACTTAAAACTTTGCTTACTTTCCTAGTTCTCAAAATTTTTTAAAAAATATTTATCCTATTACCTCTTTGGAGGTAAAATGTGATTATTGTCATCCAGATCGATATCTACAGTTGTTTAGATGTACCGTAGCAAAATCTATATACTCTACTGACTAAACATCATCGACTAAACTAATAGATCTCGAGATTGATGAGATCACTACACTAGAAAATGTATTGTGAATAATACGCCTTTGGTTTTTATTATTAGACATGTTTTGAGCATGATGCAAGCTTGTATAAGTCTCAGCAGACAATTTTAAATACAAATAAACTACATTGTATAAGTCTATACGTACTTCAGACAACCGAATATGACCTTAGTGAATAGAAGCCTGCTTTACCTGTATCTTGGAAAAACAACTTAACTAGATATTCATGCATGCAGAAAAGAAAAAATTCACTGATCCAGAGTTCAAACAAAGTATAGAGGCAAGCCGACAACACTGCTGAAAAGTGAACGGCTGCACGAGCAGGCCACCACCATCTCCCCTAACGGCTTCTAAATCTTTCACAAACTGCGAAGAGTTTTTATGGACAGGACTGCGAAGAGTATTTTAGCTAGCAAAGCCGCTTTCTGTCTCCCCAAAACAAAGTGAAAACCTAGGCATCGGGCATCCTCTGGTCTTTACTCCCTCGGTCCCAAAAAAGATGACGTTCTTGCTTCTCGAGAAACGGATGCCGGTAATTTTTATAAATAATAAATATCATCGATTAGTATCATAATTAGTATTATCGAAAAGATCTTTAGATCTAGTTTTTTAACAAATTTATTTAGAGATATAAATATTATACGTATTTTCTACAAATCGAATTAAACTTATAGCACGAATACCCAAAACATCATCCTTTTTATGACGGAGGGAGTAGACCTCTACTATACCTTCTTGAACAAAATGAAAGTGCAGTCGCCCACAGAAAACGGGAGAAGAGGCTAATAATAGCTGACAAGTGCCCCCCACATACCATGTGTAATCTTTATGCACCCCCACCTGTCAGTGACTGTTTGAAAGGACAACACTGTCATATAGCCTCCTATTTAAACCGAACCTCAAAGGTCAACTTTAGCACTTTTACGCGTGAATGATGTCAATCACTTTTAACTTTTATGTGCGAGGAACACACACCCCCCCAAAAAAAACCCTATGGTCCTAACCTTTCGCGCCTGTGCTAGTCATGTGTCCGACGAGCTTTGAGCTGAATCCAGCGCCACAAAGGCAAGGATCCGACGGTGCACTTACAGCTGCTCGTCAGCTCATGGTTTGTACCCTGAAAAATGGAAAAAGTTTATGCTCTGCTGATGAGAAGGCAGGTGCAGGCAAAATGGACCCGGAGACAAACTTTTGCAACATATCAGTAAACAAGGACAGGCAGCAGAATAGAAGTAGGCAACTAGGCACCCATTAGGTACTAGTTTTAGTACCCTTGATGATAAATCAAATGGTTGTTAATAAAATCGTGCTCGCCGGTACATTGCTAACTGGAATGCGCGTATATATGAACTTTAGGAAAGCCGTTTTCCAATCCTAGATAGGGGAATAAGTTGGGTGTGGCATATGTTTCCCTAGGTTCACTGGGGCTTCTATTCTCTGCTGTCTCTAGCACTTGTATATTTGTTAATTACTTCCTCCGTCTAGAAAAGCATGCGTAGTATTATAATTTATTATCTTAATTTTAATCAAGAGTAAAATTCACCGCCGGCCCTTAAACTTGGCAGCCGGTGTCATCCCGGTCTATGAACTTGTAAAGTGCTAACTGTGGGTTCCTAAATTTGGTCGGCAGTGTCATTCCGGTCCCTGAACTTGTAAGGTGATCACCGCTAATCCCTAAACTTGGTCAGCGGTGTCATCTAGATCCATGAACTTGGTTTTAAGTCTTATCTGAGTCAAAATAGGATAATCTAAAAACTTTATTTTAAAAATAATTCATTACTTTTTATATTAGCTCGAATGAAGACAAACTTTATAACAAAATTGTAGCTCTCGATGTGATTTAAAACTTTATAGTTACAATTTTCTTAAAATAAAACTGTTTAGGATCCAAAAATATTATTTATTGTTTATGAATTTTGAAATTTGAAATTTAAAATTATCAAACAACCTTGGATATTGACAAGATCTATACAAAAGTTATAGTTCTCAATACTATCTACTATTTTGTATTTGAAAGGTATTTTCTTTGAAGTTGTTTAGGATCCTAAAATATTATTGTAAGTTTACAGATTTTGAAATTTAAAGTTTAAAACTTTTCAACTACAATATTTTAGAACACTAAATCACTTCAAATAAAAAATTATCAGCTACAAAGTTGTAAATCGTATTAAGAACTATAACTTTTATACGGATCATGTCAAAATCCAAGATTTTTTTAATAATTTTAAATTGAAATTTCAATATCTATAAATATACAATAATATCTTGGGACCCTAAACAATTTTAATTTTAAAAAGTTTCAACTGTAAAGTTGTAGATCACGTCGAGGGCTACAATTTTGATATAAAGATTGTCTTTATTCAAGTTCATATGACAAAGTTATGAATTATTTTTTAAATAAAGTTTTTAGATTATCCTATTTTGACTCCGATAAGACTCAAAACCAAGTTCATGGACCTAGATGACACCGCCGACCAAGTTTAGGGATTAGCGGTGTGATCACCTTACAAGTTTGAGGACCGAAATGACATCGCCGACCAAGTTTAGGGGCCCACAATTAGCACTTTACAAGTTCATGGACGGGATGACACCGGCCGCCAAGTTTAAGGGCCGCCGGTGAATTTTACTCTTTAATCAATTATAGATAAAAATTATTGATATTTATGATACCAAATAAATACTATTAGATTAATTACTAATGTATTTTTATAATAAATTCATTTGAAGATAGATTTTACTAGAAATTTGGTCAAACATGAATTAGTTTTGCCAACATGATGTCCATAGTTTCATTCTTTCTTGGACAGAGAAAGATCCTTGCCAAACCTGTTTACCTGCATTGTTCGAGTGCGGCCCACTATTGACCTTGGTGGCACCAGATGTTCTATGACTTGTTTTAATTACATATACTTTACTTATTTTATTTTCTTTGTTGTTTCCTTTTGCATAATGCGTT
The DNA here is from genome assembly GCA_015844335.1 of Chrysopogon serrulatus. Lineage (NCBI taxonomy): Eukaryota > Viridiplantae > Streptophyta > Magnoliopsida > Poales > Poaceae > Chrysopogon > Chrysopogon serrulatus. The sequence goes on from JADLZL010007154.1 coordinate 103,312, forward strand.
TCTTGTATTTGTTTCAAAGATCAAAACTTTATTACTAAAGCTTTGTTAAAAAATTCAGTATACTTTTATCAATAGATAAGTCTCAGATCCCAAAATGTCACTGCAAAAGAGATGTCCTCATAGCTTGTGCAAATGGTCCTATCCTTTTATTTATTGATCCACCATATTTTAGAAGACAGCATTGGCCAATATGCAGCATCAATTTTACTGTGTTATTTCTTAGATCAGCGAATTTTTCAGTGGCACATAGAACAAAACTCAAGTTCATCCACCACCATACGTACTAGTCTACTTTCCATACCTCTAAAAATCAACTGTTTGTTAATTAGGTGATATCGTGATATTAATTTTTTAGATAGTAAAGTTCATCCATGCCTACCATTCTTGCGATGGTATCCATCCATACACCCTCGCTTATGAAAGCTTCAGCTCCAACTCCTCCGTGTACAGCAGGAGAACCATTTACCTTGCTTATTAAAGTGAATCAGTAGCTAGTGAAGTCACTATTTTTTGCCTGAGAGGTTTTAGCTTCTGTCTACGTCCCTGCAAACTATAGCTAGGAACCAGAGCTATTTGGAGCTGTGCCAAAAAAGGAGCAGTGGAAGGAAGAACAAACGGGCCGCCCAAAAGCACTACCCTACTGTAAGCAGGCCTCCGATGAGAGAAGTTTGCGAGAATTTGGGTGCATTTGACTTTGCTACTAAGTTCGCCGAAAGTTTTTTTTAATACACTAGACTCTAGATCCCTGTAACTTGTTTATTTGCACTGTGTTATTTCTTTAGCTCCTAGCTATTTGTTGACGCCCGGTCCGATATTGCTTTCATTAAAAGTAGAATGATTCTTTACTTAAGAAAAGATTCCAATCCAGAAATGTCACTGCAAAAATCAAAGGTCATTTTATGCGCCATTGCTCTTGCTTTTGCGAATATGGTTGTGTTCATTATTTTATTCAGTCGTGAGTTTCAAAAGCAGTGGCATTACAGATGAGCATCGATTTTATAGTGTCATTTGAAGGACCAAGAAATTTCTCAGCAGAATATGGCGCAAATTTCAATTATACGTCCGTCACCATATAGTACAAGATTAAATTCGTACCTCGAAAATCAACTGCTTGTTAATTGCATTGTGCTAGAGAATAAGTTCATTTCTCATCCACCATACAATGCCCCAGGTAGGTATCTATCTATCTGAGATATTGCAGTGAAAGGAAGAATAAACATAGCGTCAAAAGCCACTGCACTACTATATATTTGTAATAAGGCCTCCAATGGGAGGAGAGTTGTGCCTTGTGCGACAATTTGGATGGATTTGACTATGCTACGTACATGTACTCTGCACCAACGCACCAACAGAAAGGCCTAAGGATTAGTATATTTTGTGATCACCACGCAGCTAATCAAATCCTTGCAAAACTCTCCTCTCATTGGAGGGCTTTGTGTGTGACTGTGTAGTGAGAGCAGCTGCCGACCAGCACTCAGAATACAGCCGGACGAAGCTTAAAACTTCGTATCAATTGCCAGGACTATAGCTTGATTAACTTATAAGACGTTTTGGTATTTCTAGATATATGAATTTTACTAATGCATCATGTACTTATAATTTAGAACAGATTATAATTTTACTAATGCATCATGTACTTATAATAATAACCATTACACGTGACAGACTAGATCTGAAAGCAACCTTTTTTTTTAACTTCAGTCCAAAAGGGCAAGTTTCATATGTTTTAACACATCATGTTGTACATTTTATCAAATAGGCAAGTGTTTAAAACATCCTTCTCAGTTCTCAGGTCGAGCAATTATCATTTAATAGTTTATACCCAGTTTATCACTTGTTCTGAATTTACAACATGCATTACACTTACAGACTATCATATACAGCAAAGGCACTACGTCTACATCACGATGCAGTAAAAACCAACAAAAATGATTAGTATATCCATCCAAAGAATTAATTGCAAATAAACGAGGTGTAATGAGACCTCAAGAGCCGTGAAGATTTTGGATTTCAACTTTCAAAGTTTGGAGCTTACGCTCGACAGCAGATAACTCACCCTGAACGCCCTGTAACGAATCTATTTTTCTCTGGCATGCTTCCTGGTAAGGTTTGCTGATAACCTCAACAAAGCGGATTAGGTTATTAGCACTCTGTGAGATATCCTTTTGGATAGCTTCATCAACTTTTCGAGAGAGTTCATCAGCAGCCTTGTTAACCTTCTCAATGGCAAGCTTCCGTCGACCAGGGAAGCTTGATAAGACAAAAAACCTGAAGAAGGGCAAATCAAAATGGTACACATCAACCTTCCCATTTCATTGTTCAAAGATATGCTAAAGAATGATGCACAGATATCAATTGCTGAATTACCCGCCAGCTGAGCAAAGAGCAAGAGCAAGAAGATCTTCAAGAGTGGTTGACAAAACAGATGTCAAAAGAGAAGCTGACAGTCCAGAAATGCCTAGCCCTCCAAATGTTGCAAAAGCCTTCACATGCAATAGCTAAGCTTAGAAATAAATAATAATGCACGAAAACAAGGACAAACAAAGCTGTGGTTTAGGCATGCACTCTGCACTCAGATATAGTACAAAACTTAAAATATTGTATTCTGTTAAACAGAACGAAGTGTTTGGTTCAGTTATTTGTAATGTAAACAGATAACACCCGATAACCGATTCCAATATTCCATTAAATCATGTTTGTCCTGGTGCTGGTCGTATTCGCTTCCCATGTAATCAGATACCGTTGTATGTAAAGTTGTTATGCCTCCCAGCCTGGCGTAATCAGATCAGGGGCTCAGCTCGACTGCAACCGATATCGTTACATGCTCACACCAAACAAATCTTGTTTTGACTCATTCTCTTCCCATCCGCTCTGTGATATGATATCGTTAGCGGTAGCGTTTGCAGATGTGGAACCAACACTACCTAAAATATTTTGGAGCCTGAATGCTTTGGATATTCTTACATTCCAATTCCCAACACATGTATATTCTTTTCAGATTGAAGAGGGAAATGAACTAATTTCTTTCCCTTTACCATTTCCAGTCCCTTCCAATACATATGGATTGAAGAGGGAAATGAACTAATTTCCCCCTCAATTCCTCCCGGTCCACTCCAATCCACAGGGAATGTGTTTGTCCACACAGCTCTAAAGATGTGTTCAAATGTCCCAATTCGATCAAATGCAACGGATTCTACTAAGTTCATCATCTAGAAAGGTATCAGCAGGAAGCTTGACCACCTAAATATTCATGTAACAGACTCACAAGGGCAACGGAAAACAGCAGATTTCACAAGGGCTTTTCTTGGACTATTATCAAGGCAAAAGGCATTTACCATTTAGTACCTATAATGAAATTTCCACATGTTTCCTAAAGGCTAAGAGGTGCGCTGTACTAGTAATTAGAGCCTCAATACTTTTCAGGGGTGCCAAAACATAGATTTGAAACATATCAATTGACATAAGGAAATCAAGGCCATTAATAGGCTTATAGGCATACCACTTCTCGGATTTCCTCTTCAAAAACCTTGGCGGCAGCACTGGCATTGAAGCCATCCAGGGCCTTTGCAGTTAGTTTTTCACCTTCATTAACAAGCCCATTTGGATCTAACAGTATCCTTTCTTCCGGAGCAACCAGTGCATCCCATCTTTCACAGAAACACTCCAAATAAACTTTTGCTTCACGGGTATTGCTAGAACTCAACCATGTCGAGTACTCACCTAGTAAATTCTAAAAAAAGAAAGGACTTTTGCTGATAAAAATGGATAGATAGGCATGGTAAAGCAAATATCTAGAATATCGAGCAAATTTCAGATAACTATATTGTGCGGTCTCTATTGCCACAGAATTACTCATACTGTAGTCAACTGCAAAGAACTTCTTTTGTACTGCTACACCTTTTAGCTAATTCCATTAGTTTGGACATCAATTGACATCTCAGTCCCATATGTAAGATAGCATTTGCTTGGATGATTAATGAGCTCCACCTGTGTATGTCTCATGTGTGGGGTTCCAGGATGTCAGTTGATACCCACTCTAACTATATTACCAAAAAATGCAGTTTTGCAGTTGATAACCACTAACTATTTTACAAAAAAAATGCAGTTTTGTGACATATACGCAAAGTTTTGCGAAATGAGTTCAGAAAAGTATAGTTTTTCTGATGATATAAACCATATACTTTAGAACAGAATGTACAAAAAAAGAACATAATAATATATCAAAAAAGAGTACTACTCATTCTGAGAGCTATTAAAAATATTAACCACTGAAAAATGGGTAAACTGAATTAAATGAATTGCTTAAATGGTTTAATATGTTATGAGGTGGTCATGTGATTGCTTACTACATACCGTGTTCGAGATTGCTTACTACATACACCTGAAAATCCCAGTTCTATTAAAGAAATATCTAAAAGATGAAGGTGGGTCTGCAGACCACCTGGATGATGATCCTTGTAAAGTATATATTGTGGCCAGCGAATTGCAGAATTAATCGATCAAGTAAGCACCAAAAGTTTTGATATAGGAACGAGTTGAGACAATTAACTTGGGATCACTTCTGAGAATCATTTGTCCAATTTAGTTATACTGTGCATAGTTAGTGATACCATAGTGCAATACTCAAAATTATGGAGATATGAAGTTGTTCTAGAAGAAAAAATTATGAGCGCATAGTTAGTGATATTTTATTTTGGGGGCGGGGGGGGGGGGGGGGTGGTGGTGGGGTGAAATTATGGTTGTCTCTTTATGTGTAGATTACTGTGCATTTAGTGTTCAGGAGTGAACAGTATATACTTGTAAGCATATGTGGATCATAATATGACAAAACTAACAAAGTTCAATGGCAAACATACCACAGCATCATCAAGGGTTGGATTCAGAATATCATTCTGAACAAATGATGCAGCTCTCGTGGAACTGCCTGTTTTCCCTTTGACTGCGTATGTAAAAAGGAGGTCAATATTTGACACCTGAAGTGTAGATTCCATGAGTTTAACTGCTCGACCTTTTGCTCTCTCAATCTGCAATAAGTAAGATGTTAGTATGTTACCAATCTCTCAGTCTGGGAGTATTAAGTATATTGCACTCTAAAGGACTTTCACCAAATATCAATGCTAGTTCGGCAATAGATGCATTTATGAGAAGTTGAAGAGTGTGTAATGTGTATCTAACCATATTCACACTTAAAAGGTCAAAAGTTAATGGGAAAGGCATATCGAAAATGACCAAAATTTTCCTCATAATTGCCCTTGGAAAGTCTAGTGCGGGCACTAACTGTTTATTATAAATGATGTTTTTAAGAGGAAACAAGAGGGGTAAGCCCCCTACTGGTTAATATATATTAATAATAAAATAAAAAAAGGAACAGAAATATAAATTACTCCCAACGATCCCAAATATAAGTCCATCTGGACCTGGCACAAGTATTAAGGTGAGAGGGTACAATAACAAATCATTACTGGAGTTAAGATGGGTAGCAACTGGCAAGTTTACTTCATTGATTAGTGTGCATCTAGGTAAGGGTAGACAAGGAAGAATAAGAAAAAAAATATGCTTTAGAGTTGTTAGTCACTTAATATTATATGTGGTGCACAAAAGCAGACTTGTACTTGGGATTAGAGGTATTCCAAGCAAGAAAAATAGGCAGTATCACAAATTGCATCCACTATTTTGATTGAAGGCAGGAGAAAAACAACTCATATTTTGGTAAAGAGCCAGTATATTTTTTATAAATAAATAAAAAAGAACTACTAGTATTTGAAACACTTACAAGAGATGAAATCTGGTTTTGCCAAGAATTGCTATCGGACTCAAGTTTGATGGCATAATTATTTGCACCATGAACAAGATCCTGGATGGATGTTAAGTCTTCAACAGCCTTTTCATATTCTAGTTTCATAAGTCTTTGACATGAAGTTAACAATCGATCTGCAATGCTTATTGGTGTTTCAAGTTTCAGCCGGACCCTCTCTTTTCCATTTTCCGTTGAACTATCTAAGAAACTTAGTAAGTAATCCTCAAGTTCACAAAATTTGCTGCTTCTCCATCTAGGATCACTAAACATAGCTTCCCTCGAATGCTTTCCGTCACTGTTTTTTGAATATGAAAGCTTGGCTTCCAGAGCAGAGCGTGAAGATACAGGAAACAGTGTTACGTCCTCTGCATTAAGCAATTTCATTGCATTTTCCTTGACAAATGCAGTAGCTTCTTCAAGCTATACACACAAGATTGAGAGCAAAGCAATGAATTAGAAACAAGCAATTAGGAACAAAATAAATCTTGCTCTGATTTCAATGGCGCAGAAATGATGTTACAACCAAACCTCACTGCTGTTCCGATAGAGGTCCAATTTGTTTAGAACAAATACAACTTTCTTCTTCCACTGCTGGACATACTGAAGAAATCCAACCTGGAGGTTACAAGAAACCACAGTTAGCTCTATTAGAAAATAGAAAGAAAAAAACGTTATCCAAACATAAAATAGAACTCTAGATTATGGAGACCATGAAATATGTGATTCAGAAGGAATAAAGATAAGAGAAAATGCAGCCTAGATCAGTTGGTCTAGTCACTCCGGTGGCACCTCCCAGGTCCTGAGTTTAAAAAAATCCCCTCGCCCGTTCCACTCAAAGCACTGGAGGGGCCCCAGCCCAATTCTCACTTGGGCAACGGTAGCCACCGTGTATGGGTGTAGAACGGGAGTTTGGGGGGTTTTCTCGCCGGCTGAGAAGGCACTTTCTTCTTAATTTGAAAGCTGCGGCGGCAGTCTTAACCGCCCCGATCGAGTTTTTTTTTTTTTTTTTTTTTTTTTTTTTTTTTTTAGAAAATGCAGCCTATATATAATATAGAAAGAAACCTAGAATAAGTCAATGAAAAATTTCCATGAATTGAAAAGGCTGTGCATTTGATCTGTTATAATTGTCACAGATAGCAGTTCGAATTAAAATTTGAGTTTCTAAGTGGAATATAGCAATGAGAGCCTTGATACGGTGACCCAGGTTTGGGTCCATAAGCAGTGACAATCACCCTATGAAGCTGAGAGCCTTGATACAGTGACCCAGGTTTGGGTCCATAAGGCCACGTACAACGCGAGGATGTGAAAGGCGCTTGGAGGCAGTTTTCACCATTTTTTTGCCACGGTGGAACTAGTTGCATGGCTTTTGTTTGGCATCAGCACTCAAAGAGGCGTCGGATGCTTGGGCAAAAAACACACGGAAAAGCTGGCTGTTTCAGTTGTGATTAGCACAAAATATAAGCGTCTTACTGATGGGATTTCCAAGCACTTAATGAACTCTTACTTTTCTCTCTCCTCTGAAGCATCTCTCGCATTGTACAAGCCCTAAGCAGTGACAATCACCTTATGAAGCCTAGCCTTCGCTCCAGCTCAGGTGGGCTCATTCCATTCCCTTAACCAAACCACTACCTATGAGTCACCAGCTCATTCTTCAACAGGATCATGTTTGACATAGTGAAGTATAAACTAAGCCCACCAAAAGCAGCAAACTAGAAAGCATTTCTTTCAGGATCATGTTTGACATAGTGAAGTATAAACTAAGCCCACCAAAAGCAGCAAACTAGAAAGCATTTCTTTCTTTCTAGATTTGGGTAGAGCTGTAACATAGAGTACATCTTGCTAGAACTTCTATCCAGACTCACATCAACTGGAAGTCTGATGTCAAGGGTGCCAATTGAAGCTTCAATCCAACAAACTCAAGCAAGATTGTTGAATGGGATGGTTTCGTACTGGACGATACCAGTGTGCCATGTTAGAGCGAGAGGAGAGGGGGAATGGATGAATGGTTAGCTGTATTGCACAGCCCCAATGGAGCAATCTATATCTCTTATAAAGCTAATCCTCATTAAAAGTCTACCTCAACATGCAAGCCATCCAAATCATCCCTCACTATCCATCCACATCATCTCCCACCAATAACCATATCATAGATCCCGCTAACTTCCAACATCTTAATGCAAGCTATTTATATCTTCACTTAATTTCATTTCAAGTTCTTCGTAATCCCTTCAGCAATGCACGGGGTATCTTCTAGTTGTATAAATGATAATCATATCATGGATCCCACTAACTTCCAACATCTTAATGAAAGCTATTTATATCATCTTCACTTAATTTCATTTCAAGTTCTTTGTAATCCCTGCAGCAACACGCGCGGTATCTTTCAGTATATAGTACATAAGAGCACCCAAATCCTAGACAGACTATAGTAGCCTTAACATCCCCCTCTCCTCTCTCAAATGGAAGGCGTATGCAATTGTATTGGATGTGGAAGAGAACATTAAGCACTAAACTTAGACACATTTCAACACTAAGATAAATGAAACATGCAAATCCAAATCTCCATTATGTCGTTGTAGCATGTGAGTCTTAAAACCCTTACCAAGCCAAGGAGGTGCAAAGAGAAGAACATAGGTAGATTCTTGACGATGGACATGCCTTTAGTCAAGGGTCGCAAGCACACGGAGGAGGCAACAATGAGTAGCAAGGTTCAAGCGGACGAGCCATTGCCGCACAGATCCAGACAACCGCAAAGGGAGAGTTGCATCGACAACGACATAAAAATGATTACCCAAAGACCAAACAGACAACTACAAAAATATGGTTGGTTTCTAATATAATTTAATTGCCGCCGAGGGGTTTTTCCCCACGGTTTTCGTTCAAAAGAAAAAACTACAAAGGAAAAGAAATATTTGGCTATTTGGCAAATATTTTTGTGTAGTTGGCTGGTGCAGATGACTCTTGGAGAGCACACAGATAGACACTAGCAGCAAAGCAAATATCGCATATTCCAAACAGCAGGCCAAATACCAAAGATGGACTATTAAAAAAAAAAAAAAAAAAAGATGGACTAGCAAGCTGAGAATAGAAGAAACAGCACTGCATTGATGGCAGCACAAGCTCCAGCCCATGTCACCCATCAGCCCAAACTGAAGAAAATGGTGCCATCGTGGCCTAACAGCTCCTGCAGAGCAGCACAAGAGGCAACCACTCACAGTGGTGGCACATCTGGAGGCAGACGGAGTGAAGGGTATGCAGGCCTGCAGTGGTGGTGTGGCAGCCGTGGCCTGCGGGCAGGGGTTTCAGTGATCATAAACTCGATTGATATTATATTTCCTTGCAATCAGTTGACAGTGTTTTACCCACCTGTGTACGTTGTGCAAATGTACAGCAATGAAGCTAACACCTACTGCCCTTCTAACAAAGAAAAGTAGCTAGTTACTGAACCTTTGTCTCTCTCCTTATCTCTTCCACCGACTGAAAGAGTATCAGGAATAAACACTTCTCCTGCCTTATCTTTCCTCCTGAACTTCTGCAGAAGATGGCCCTTATTTAACCCCTCAACCAGATGGTTTGTCCTTTGATGATTGGTGAGCCAAATCTAATGAAAGCGTGGATGATCAAGTCCAGAAAGGTCTCAATTACATTATCATCCTTGGAGCATGGGCAATCTGGAAGCTCTGCAGCCAATGAGTGTCTAATGGGATCTTGCCTAGTTTGAATGTTCCATCAGGGATTACATTTCTGGTGTTTAGCTGGAGCTCAAGGGGTTTCACATATCCTCACCCTTGGGTCCAGCATTAGTTTGTTGGTCGAGGGTTTGGTGCTTGCAGTCTTTGGCGAGTTTCTTTTCTTTTTCCTTTTATTTTTGTGTGTGTGATCTAGCTGTGTGGTGGGATTGTATGTTGTTGTTCGGGTTTTATGCCCTTTTCTTCTTAATGTACAGTGATACGCAGATATCCTGTGTATTCAAGAGAAGGAAAAAAGAAGATGGCCCTCGCCACCATTGCCTGTGCAGTGAAGCTGCTTGCAACAATAAGTCAAGGTACCGCTTCTCCTCCACTGGGAGGCAGAAGCTCATGTCTACACGCAGCATCTTTTCATCACTGCCACACAGGAGCAACAGTGTGGCAACGCACAAGTTCCAGCTGCCGTCTGCCAGTGACCTCAAAGCATCTGTCCTCCAACAGCCAGTACCGAGACCAATGGAATGTTCAATTTCGTCCAGAATGGACAGAATCAGCTGGAAAAGTCACCAGTACAGGATAGCAACTATCATGTTCCAGTCTGGGAAGCGGTACAAGGCTTCCACGTACTGTTGCAGCCGGTACCAGAATGGAATTTACACTTACACCTACATCCTCAAGTGTATTAAAATCTTAAGTCTGCTCTTTAGATGGAATTAATATGACCAAATCAATATTAGATTTATTAAATCAACCTTACTGTGCAAGTTTGTTTATGTGCTGATAAAATCACAGTATCAAATGTGTTTGTCATATAAAATAGTAAATACCTCACTTTCAGTTAATGGTCTATCCGATGATAAGACAAAGAGTATCAAATCAGCTCGTGGCACATATTCTTCAGTGAGCCGTTGCTGCCTCTGAAGAATAACATTTGTTCCAGGTGTATCAACCAGATTCATCTGTGAAGTAGTACACATAGAGCATCTTATGAAAAGAAAAATGAAGTAAAGAAGCAAAGGAAATTGCATTGCTGATTTGGCCCTGGGACAGTAATGCAACTACAGAAGGAAAAAGAAAGTGAGGCCGAACAACACTGTCAATTATTCATGGCACCTTCATTTGCATGTAATAGATGTTGATCAAAAGCCAAGTAGTCAGGTAGCTACAGCATATGGGCAGGTGATACAAGTTATCAGCTACAGTGTGGAGGGAGAAAGAAGTCTGCTCCTTATAATTTCTCACAATTTCAAGTTTATTCGGAAAGAACTTCAACAAGGTGAAAAGGGAAATTACATCCATCTAGCTAGCTTATTTAATTTAATGCATCTTTTCTTTTCAAAAATTTAATGCATTAAGTTAAGGAAGAAGGCTAGCTTGTTTGACTTAACATACCGAACAATAAACTGCATGCACACATCTATGAGGTAAAGAAGGAATATCAGCATGACCATCAAAAGCAATTCAATACTTACTTCCTTTAAAATTGGAACAGATAAATAGCACATGAATTGACCATCTGGATGCCTCTCACATCGTTCAAAGCTTTCAGATTCAATCTCAGAATATGATAGTAGTGTGATCTCATTTGTCGTAGGCACAACTCCTTCCTGAAGATACTGCCTTCCAAGTAAAGCGTTTATAAAAGTTGACTTTCCTGAGTTAAATTCACCCTGAGATAAAATGCAGGAGGATTTGCTCAGAATGGGTGGTAAAATGATTTGGCAGAAAAAAATAGTTGCAAGTGTGGGATATGTATAGTATAATGAAGAATAAGCAGTCAATTTATATTCCTAGTGGTGCCTCCAGTTAATGCAACTTGCTTCTTTAGGCCTTGTTCGGTTGCACCCCAAACCAAGGGGGTTGGAGGGGATTGAGGAGGATTTAATCCCCTACAAGTCAAAATCCTCTCCAACCCCTTGGATTCCCAACAAACGAACAGGGCCTTAGATGGTGGGGAATCACTATCAGAGATGTTCCCAAGGAGATGCAGAAGAGCTGATTCTCATTTTAGTTACCTGGGCTATGGAAACATAGGAATGCATGTGTGTTTTGAGGGAGTGTTGCCAAGCATTCAGGACCTCCTAAAAACAGTGGCTTGTGGTTGTAGCTTATGGTGCATGGCAGGTGCTTCTAATCTCCGGGGTTTGCTCATAAGGTCGTTTGCCCCAGAACCTTAGGTTTTGATTGGTATGCTGATCCCCTGGGGCAGTGGTACGTGTTTCTGTAAGCATCCGGATGTGTGTGTGCGTGTGTGTGTGTTGTGTGTGGGGGGGGGGGTGGGGGGCAGGTTCAGGTATGGCTGTTTTAGTGTCACCCCTGTAACTTTCTTCCCATGAAACAACATGCAACTTTCCTGTATTGTTCAAGAACAACCACTGTGTCTGCTTATACTACTGTACTGTACAACAGGACTAGTGCTTCTACTAATGTAGTTACCTTAGGACAGTTATGTTTGTTTGTTTATGCAACTACAGAGCCATCTAGTATGTGGATTCGTATGCAGCAAAATTTAAACCAAAAGAGGACATTCATAAGCATATTTGTTTAGTAAAGGGGTGGGCTACAGCCTACAGAAGAACTCACATAGAAGAGAACTTTTTTTCCACCCATACAAAAGGTGAATACGTAAAGAAGTAGATGGCAAAATGAACAAGAAAAGGCATTAAATGATAGCACAAATTAATTGGAAAGTTCATAAAATGTAAGATATTGAGAATTTTGATAGATTCATAGGTTCCAATAAATAAAAATACAAGCACAAAGCAATATTCATAACATACAGGTATTTCTTTTTTGAGAAAAAAAACAGATATTAAGATTGTTGATTGCTTTTGAGGGAGATGCATGATATACTGATATGACTGCCCTACGGCATCATTTGATGATTTACATAATATAACACAATAATCATGCCTAATGTCATTTGCCTCAGTAGTATGCACACAGGTTATCCAAATAGGAGCTATTTAATGGACATTGCTGAAATCAATACTCGATGTAAACCCAAAATTACCACAGTAACCAACAAAAATGGCTCACTCAGGCGAGAAGCAGCATCCACTAGAAGCTCAACCTCCTCCATCTGTGATGACATATCGGCAATTACATTCAAGTCAAAGATATGCTAGAGATGATGATATGAAGTACAATTGAATTCATTCCAGGGCATCTTCAACTACCAAATGTGTAACATTAGATGATCACCATTGGTGCTGCCTTGCGGATAATAGCAATAGCTTCATTTAGAATAGGCTTCTCTGTTTCTATCAACTGCACCACTTTTTCATCCAATTTTGTAAATCCAGCAACTTTAGTCTTCTCGCGACCACGAGTTAGGACCATTACATTATTAACATCCTCCAGCATCCCAGCAGAAGAGTAACTCACTTGTGGGACTTCCTGAGCTGAGTCCACCTTTGTGAAGTCCTTTTTTATAAGATCATCAGTGAGGAGTTGCATACCAGCTAAGGATGTAACAACTCCAGATGCACCAGATTGGAGCAACCTGGATGTCAAGTCAGAATAAGTTTCTTCACTCAAATGATTCAACGTGAAGAAAATTGGAATCTTCACAAGTTGACCAACACCATCATTCATAACACCCGCAAAATCACCACTGCCAGTATTTACAATCAGAAAATCAGCCCCTTCAGAACTTGAAGCGCTTATTGCAGAGTTTGCCGATTGTATCCTTCTAGCAACAATAGGTAGATATATGGAGTCAGCATTTGATTTCATCATCATACTCCTCGCAACAATAGCAGGAATACCTGCATCATGAATGTTGCAGTACAGTTACTACTTAGAAAACGAAGCACACTTTACGAACACATCCGATGTCCCATTTAAAATTATTGACATTATATTCCAAACTTCTAAAAAAGCTGAAAGAAGTTCTGAATGAACGATAGGCACCCATGAAGGATCAGCAACTAAAGCATGAACCGGGCTGTTGCAAAATGTACGCTCTAGAACAGTATAATTTGAATTCTTAGCGACTGCTACCTACCAAACACAAGCTCATACAAACTGGAAGCTAAGGAGAATTTCAGTCAGTCACCCACCGTCGTCGGCGAGCACGACGCCGCTCGCCCCGACTGCGGAGGCGACGTCGACGCGCTCCGCGATCAGCAGGTACGCGCGGTCCCCGACGGTGGCCCTGAGCGCGCGAGCGGCCTCGTACGCTCGGCCTCCGCCCTCCTCTCTGGCCTCGAGCACGACGATCCCCACGCCCCGGGACACGGCGGCGGCCACCTCATCCCCGCACCGCAGCGCCTCCTCGGCGCCGACGCGTAGGACGAGTGCCGGCACCTGGATCTCCGGCCGCTTGAACCCGCCGGGGAATAGCGTCCGCGGCGGCTCCTTCGCGGCGCCATCGCCCCCACTGCCTCCTCCGCCAGCGGCGACGGCGTTGGCGTGGAGCTCGCGGCGGAGGCGGCCCCGGCGGCGGAAAGGAGGAGGGAGCGGAAGCGGGACTGCAGGGCGCGGGAGGATGAGGCGCGTGGCCGTGGCGGTGGAAGCGGCGGACATGGAGAGCGAGAGGGGAGGACTGCGCTCCTCCTGTGTGGACAGCGGAGTGAGGAGCGAAGCGAGGCGAGGTGGTGGGGGTGGGAAGTGGGAGGCGGTGGAGCCGTGGTCCGTGGAGGGGAGCTTGTCGCGGATTTGGTTGGATAGGGCGAGGGCCCGTGGGGCCGTCACTTGAGCACGGCCGCGAGGGCATTTGCCGTCTGCGGGCTTTTTCATCCCGCTCGGAAGAGCCGTTTCATCAGCACTCTCCTCTCCCTCCATGGAACGTACAATTCAATATTATATTTTAGTATATCATGTACAATAGTTTAAAAATCAAATATATTAGATTAAATAAAAATATGATTTTTTATAAAAAGGTTAATTTAGAGTCATAAATATGAATATTATTCATTAAAAATTTAGTTAAACATGAATAACTTTGTCTAGCACGTAAGCTATAATTAGATGTTTTTCTACACAGCGAAGTACTTTGGTTCTAGAAAAAACGACGTTAATACAAATGGACCGTAGCTCAATGGAACGGGAATCATTGATTACTAGTTTTGTTAGGTTTAGTCACTGGACGTTGCAGTTCACGAGCAGGAATGCTTACCACCTAGGATCAGGTGTAATTGATGTGTTGAAGACTTGTATCCATTCCCGCATTAGCGGTGTGATCGGACCACGCCATAAAATGAGCCAACCAGACAGCACCTCAGTGTTTATGATCTTTAATTTCATGAGATATATGTTTTGGACACAAGAGTATTGCTATCAAGAAAGAAGACATTAACCTTGCAAATCGAGAAACCCTCGAACACTGACAGTACAAACTCGTCACTACTCTCAGGTAGGACGACCGCATCGTTCACACAAGTTGACTGGACCATTACCTAGGCTCTATCACTATTTTATGTGTTGTCAGTGAGAAAGGGTTTTTAACTAGCACAAATTTGATCCTATGTGAAGTTAAACCTAGAAACAGGAGGTGCTACTAAAGCTCTTGCAACCACTAAGCTACAATTTCTTTTGCTAGAGTAATGATGATGACACACCGGTAATTCATTACTCCCTCCAGCTTGCTCAAAGAAGTTTTAGAGGGCAGCTATATGGTCTCGAAAGCCTAACTTTAACTTCTTGTTTTATAAAATATTTACTGAAAAGTGATATATGTATATTTTTATGAACATATTTTTTAGGACCAATTTGTTCATATGGTGGTTTCAATATTTATAAACTTAAGAATTTAAAAGTTATTCATGATTTATATTCTTGATGTTTGATCTAAATCTTATCCAAAATAACTTCTTTTAAGAACCTAGAGAGAGTATCTATTTACAACTTTATTTATATAGTTACAATTATATTCAATAAGATAACATTGTGATATTTCAAGTTTAAGATCTTTGGAACAAAGGAAAAATGAAGGAACTATAGAAGAATAGAATCCGATAGGAAAATTTCCTATGAATCCTTTGGAGCAAAGGATTTAGTTCCTAGAATCTATGAAATTTCTATGGCATGACTTTTTTTAGTACATTTGGAAGAATTTTACCATGAGGTTGAGCCTCATGGAAAATTTTCTTTATGTCACTCCATCTCATCGAATTCCTATTTTTCACGTGCTCCGGCTAAATGTTCAATCTTGCAGTTCTTTTTTGTGTTTTATCAGTCCATAAGATTCAAAATGCCATGGCATTCTATTTCTGTGTTTTTCCTATTCCTGTGTTTCTAGAATCCTGCGTTTGTAAAAAAAGACCGTAAACATATGTTATACTACTAAAAAAGGACATTTTGAGCATTACACTCGCAACATTCTGTTTTGTAGCCATGAGTGTTCATGAAGCAAGAACATTTATCATATAATTTAGATTTGGATATGAAATCAGAGCAAACTAGTTAGTTGTTCACTATGGCTGTCTACTCTACTATATCTTGGCTGTGATATGGATAGTTCTTTGGATCACTAGGAGTAGCAGTATATATGTTAGTGAGCAAGAGTCAAAAGATGTTACTCTTTCCGTCCAAAAAAGAATACAATTCCAGCAGTGTCATCGTTCAGTACACTAAGTTTGATCAAATATAGATAAAAAACTATCAATAATTATGATATCAAATAAATATAATTAGATTAAATATAAAATGTATTTTTTATAATAAATTAACTTGGAGTCATAAATGTAAATAATATTCAGCAGAAATTTGGTCTAATATGAACTACTTTTATCGGCACATAACCTGTAGTTATATCCTTTCACGAACCGAGGGAGTAAAGAAAAAAGTACCACATAGATGCAAACAGAGTCCAAACGTTGATAGATATACGGCGTTCAAATTCAAACCAAAGACAAACACGGATGCCCTGCCAGTGATAGTGATGAAATGATATTTCAGCCTCAGCTCCACTGCATGTTCTCATGGGCTCATAGTAGGAAGTACTTTCTCCGTCCTTTTTGAAGTGTCGCTTTAGGTGTTCGTGCCATAAACTTAACTTGATTTGTAGAAAATACATGCACTATTTATATTTCCAAATAAATTTGTTAAAACTAGATCCAAATATCTTTTTGATGATACTAATTATAATACTAATCGATGATATTTATTATTTATTAAAATTGCCAGCAGTTATTTCTCAAGAAGCGCAAGCGACACTTAAAAAGAGACGGAGAGAGAGCCTACGGTGATAGAGCGATTGATGAGGTTAATGAATGCTGATGTTTAGACCAGTCTCAATGGAGGTTTTATGATCTAATTTTTAACGCACTCAGATTATAGAAACAATACAGAAGACTTTTATCGTTATAAAACTATCTCTACTCCTATGAAACTCTTATAGTTTTTTTCTTCATTAATACAGTATCATGTCAGCGTATTTAATGTCCAAAAAATTCTATAAAACTCACTATTAAGATTGGGCTTATTGAATTCTCATCATTGTGGAGATAATGCGTCAAAATTTCAAATCCCTAAATGACATGGAGATGCGAGCAAATAAAATTAAGAAAAAAAGCGCTGGTTGGATAGCGTGAGAGAGAATGGAGAACAGTGAACAGAGCCAAAGACTACGGAATCAGGAGAAACCATGTGAGGATATTGCTTAAAGCTCTCGTTCGCTTTTTCTCATATGGCTTGTTCAAATCGCAGCCACCAATGATTTCGCTTTTTCTCATATAAGTATGTTATAGATGTAATGATACGTGTCGCACGTCTGGCAGCAGTAAAAAGCCGGACGTCACTTCCGCAGGCTTTTTAACCCCGTGCCTGCTAGTCATCCTTATCTCTTCGGTGTTTCTCTAAAAAAGAATTTCTTCGGCTTCCTCTTCCCACGCCCGCCGCAGAATCCCATGGCGTGCGCCCACCGCCGCTCCGCTCTTGCTGGTCTTCTCTCGCCGCTGCTTTGCACCCCCACGCTGCCGTGCCGCACGCGCCGCCGCGGCCTCTCGAGCTGCTCCCCGACGCGCTTCGAGCTGTTCGAAGGTGTTGCTCTTACTGAACCGCTCCTTTCTCTATCCATGGCGTCCTCTTCCCTCACTTCAACGGCTCCTCCTCTACCCCGGCATCCTCCCCCCTACCCCAGCGACCTCCCGAGCTGCTTGAAGGTGTTGCCCTCGCCGAGCCGCTCCTTTCTCCATCCATGGCGTCATCTCCCCTCACCCCTAATGGCTCCTCCTCCACCCCAGCATCCTCCTCCCCCTACCCTAGCGGCCTCCCTCCACTAACACCAGCCAAACGCTCTCAGATCTGGCAGCCATGGTGCTCGCGCGCCAATCTCTCTCGTCCCCCAACTCATGTTGCAATTGTATCTTTTAGTTGTTTCAAAAGTTTCAAAGGTATGTTGCAGTTGAATCATATGGATGTTGCAAAAATAGATCAGGGATTTGTTGCACATGTTGCATATATTACAATTGTTTCAGAGGCATGTTGCAGGTATATGTTCTGAGTGTTTTCAATGTTTCAATGGTATGCTTCATCTGTGTTTTTCAAACGCATATTGTGATAATTGTGTTTATCTGGATGTTACATATGTTCCACGCGGATGTTGCATAGGTTGCAATGGTTTTTCAAGTGTGTTTCAGGTGTATTTTTCAAGTGTTCCAGAAGAATATTAAGTGTTTTAACTGTCCTTAGACATATGTTGCAGCTGCTGCTTTTGGATGTTCCAAAATTATATCGGGGTATTACATTTTTTTTCCTCCTCTATGGTTTTTAAGTGTGTTTCAGGGGTGTGTTTCAAATGTTTCAGGAACATATTTTAAGTGTTTCAACTACCGTTAAACACATGTTGTAACTATTGTTTTCGGATGTTTTAAAATTAGATCGGAGTGTTCCATCTTCCTCCTCCAGTGCGTAGTCATAGTATGCACCACAGCAAGGCGGGTGCAGTTGTCAAGCACTCAGTAGCGTCGGCAGGCAGCATGTGGGGTAGATGCAGGCATCCAACACGTGGGCAGGCACGGGTGTTAAGGCCCCTAGCTCCTAGCAGCAGCATGCGTAGCAAGTGGCTTGCAGGGAGGCACAGGGGAGCGGCGTGAGCAGGCCCGCCTATGTCATGCATGTAGGGGAATAGTGTAGGAGGTGTGGAGGGGCGCGTGGGAAGCAGATAATTTTTATGGGGAAACGGTGTGAACGGGGCTCTGCTTTTTGCGCATGCAGCAGGTGCTGGCTCGGGCGTCCGGATACGGGATTTTATCCGGACGTCCGGGCGGTAGGTCTACCGATGTTATAATATGAAACATGACGTAAGCAGTAAGTTATTGAATTTGACAGTCCAATAAACTAGGTGAGCGAGCATATGACAGCATGAAAGCTTCGAGTGCAATGGCGATTACTCTACCGATTTCCACCAAATGTGACGGCAATTCATATTATAGTACTCCGTATGCATCACTGAGGTACCTTCGCTGCGTTGACGTCCAGTTCTTGCCTCGCTGGTCGCTGGTGGGCACCATCACAAAACCGGGGCTTCCTCAGTTCCTCTCCGGTCTCGCGTCTTTAGGTTCGTTCAGCATCCAGCAGACGACGACGACGACCGCGCGTCCTCGCCCGCCTTCCCATGGCGCCCCTCTCCTGCCGCGACCTTCCCGCTCCGCTCCCAACTCTCCTCCCCCGCCGTGCCACCACCCACACACAGCTCTCCTTCCTATGCGGCCCACCAGCCCCTCGCCGATGGCGATCAGTCACCGCCGCAGACACTCTGCGGCCAGTTCCCTTGGCGGCCACGAAGGACGACGCGGTCGCCTCCCTCGTCGGCCGGCTCGAACACGACGTCGCGAAGAGCGCCCAGTACCGCGACGACGTTCTGGAAGAAGAAGAAGAAGATGAGGAGGAAGACAATGGCGCCTGGCGCCGCGGCGCGGGGAAGCAGCCGGACGACGAGCTGCGCACGCGGTGGCGCGAGATCCACGGGTGCGACGACTGGGCGGGTCTCCTGGACCCCATGGACCCGCTGCTGCGGTCGGAGCTGATCCGGTACGGCGAGCTGGCGCAGGCGTGCTACGACGCGTTCGACTACGACCTGTCGTCCCGGTACTGCGGCAGCTGCAAGTACCCGCGGCGCGAGCTGTTCGAGCGGCTGGGCATGGCGGACGCGGCGCGCGGGTACGCGGTGTCCCGGTACCTGTTCGCGACGTCCAACATCCGGTTCCCCAACTTCTTCCCGCAGTCCCGCGCGGGCGCCAGGATCTGGAGCCAGAGCGCCAACTGGATCGGGTACGTGGCGGTGTCCACGGACGCCGAGAGCGCGCGGCTGGGGCGGCGCGACATCGCCATCGCGTGGCGCGGCACGGTGACGCGGCTGGAGTGGGTGTCGGACCTCATGGACTTCCTCCGGCCCGTGGCGGAGGAGGGCATCCCGTGCGCGGACCCGGAGGTGAAGGTGCTGGCCGGGTTCGTGGACCTGTACACGGACAGAGACCCCGGGTGCCGGTTCTGCAAGTACTCGGCGCGGGAGCAGGTGCTGACGGAGGTCCGGCGGCTGGTGGGCCGGTACACGGCGGCGGGCGAGGACGTGAGCATCACGGTGACCGGGCACAGCCTCGGCAGCGCGCTGGCCATGCTGAGCGCCTACGACATCGCGGAGACCGGCGCGAACGTTGGGAGCGAGGGGACGGCGGCACCCGTGTGCGTGTACTCGTTCGCGGGGCCGCGGGTGGGCAACGCGGCGTTCAAGCGGCGGTTCGAGTCGGAGCTCGGGGTGAAGGCGCTGCGGGTGGTGAACGTGCACGACAACGTGACGCGGATGCCGGGGATCCTGCTGAACGAGGGCGCGCCCGAGCTGGTGCGGCGCGTGGCGGAGCGCCTGCTGCGGGTGCCCTGGTGCTACACCCACGTCGGCGTCGAGCTGCCGCTGGACCACAAGCGATCGCCGTTCCTCAAGGACACGCTGGACCCGGCGTGCTACCACGACCTGGAGGCGCACCTCCACCTCATCGACGGGTAAGCAAAGCACATTCTTCACCTGCACCTTCTCGATCTCAATACGACCCTACTACTGCTACCTAACACTAACAGACAGCGTCGCCGTCTTTGCTTGACATTTGATTTGACCCAAGAAATTACTGTACATTTTGTCTGTATAAAGATATTTAGACTGCGTGCGTGGCTGCGGGTTCCCCACAAGTCCCGGGAACGTTAATTAGATGATTAGACGGCGATGCTAACCGGGTAGTGTCAAGTGTGCGTCATCCGCCAGGCAAGGACAGGTCACCTAGCAACTGGCCTACGTAACCTTCATTTTTCTATGAGATAATGACTTGAGTGTTTTCTGATAGAAACGTGCGACTTTGCGCTGTTCATTTTTTTTTTCGAAATAAAAAACTGATTAGGTTTGGTTGGAGACAAATTAAATGTGTGCACGCGATGTTCCAGCCAGTCGTCATCGTCTAGAGACTACGATCATCGAATCCAATCATGTTATCATGGCCTCATGGGGTGGTAGTCTACATGGTCGCAACTAACAGCGTAGGAACAGATATGCTGGCAGCCCAGTCATCAGATTGCACAACGACGAAGGATCTGATCGATCCGGTCGTAGCTCAACTCCAGATCGATTAGGACTAGTGCAAGATCGCACAATAGCTGGTTCATAGCACATCGTATCGCGACAAAGCTGGACACACAATTGTTTAAAGAGATTCCAGGCTGTGAGGTAGTACTGCGTGAGCTCTGAAGGTAGGGCCTTGTTCTTTTTGATGAATTTGCGCAAGTTTTTTTATTCTCTCTCCATCATATCAATTTTTACCCGTATATATGGAGCACTAAATATAATAAATAAAAAAACTAATTACACAGTTTAGTTATAAATCACGAGACGAATCTTTTGAATCTAATTGGACCACGATTGGATAATATTTATCAAATACAAACGAAATCTTAAGATTTTTTCGATTGCAATAATTTGCAATCTGAATAAAGCCTAGGTGACGATTTTCTTTTTGGTGTTGATATGATGATGACGAGTACGAGTGAAATTATAAATTAGACATTTGGACTGGACCATGCGTAATCTTCAGACTAACGCCTCGTTGTTCGTATTAAAAAATACTTCGTGCACTTTCGTATCAGCCCGTCTTGGTACTCATACCATAAAAAACAGTCGTCTGCACGGATCTCGTGGATCCGGTATGGACAGACGTGCGGCCAGGCTGACTGGTGGTACATATTCGTATTCCCCCCTTCAAAAAATTGTATGTCTCATTACCTAAAACGTGACATTATTTAATTTTGATTGTCTTTGATAAAAATATATTTATTAATATTTGTATCTCAATGTTTATTATGAGAATACATTATTCTACTATTAATCACATAAAGCTATTACTAATAATGTGATAAAATAAAATTTTCTTTGGAAAACAAGTGTGTTTTTTTAATCGAGAGTTAGACGTGTTTGGATGTTATCCTCGGCTAGGTGCGCCCACCAGGCATGGGGGCATCTCAATTCTCATCCCACAGAAGCTTGAAATCGAACACCTGTAGACAACTTTCCCACGCTGCGTTTATTCCTGTAGACCCGACAAATTTTCTTTTATGCGCTGCGTTTATTCCTGGCCTGCGGCAGACATGAGCACACGCACTCCCTGCAACGATCCCGTACCGACGTTGTACGAGTCCATCAACCGGCATAAGTGTGGCAGATTGGACAGGCTGCAGCAAATTTTATTAATGAAGAAATGATGAAGCACGTGCCTGCCCACACAGCCTACGGATCCATCGTCATCCACAGCGATTCTCCCGTAAATTTAAGCCGCATCTTGTGTAAAATTAACTTTTGTGTGCTTTTGGACGTACGTGCGTGCAGGTACCACGGGCGCGGTGAGCGGTTCGTGCTGGCGAGCGGGCGCGACCCGGCGCTGGTGAACAAGGCGTGCGACTTCCTCAAGGACCACCACGGCGTGCCCCCCTGCTGGCGCCAGGACCATAACAAGGGCATGGTCCGCGGCCACGACGGCCGATGGGTCCAGCCCGATCGCCACGGCTGGCACCTCGACGACCACGACCACGACGACCATCACCACCACGACGGTCACCACCACCACCACCATCACAGCAAGCACGGCGGCGAGGGCTCCCCGCACCACCACCATCACGGCCACGACATGCAGTCTCATCATAGGCCAAAGCATGGACCTTAACTAGCAATAGCTCTCTCACCGTCGCCGTCCCGGGGATACCTCTTGTCCCGTGATGATGCCGTGCCGCACAGAGATGCAAAGCTAGCCGCGGAGGAGCTGAAATGAATCTCTCGATCATGTGCGATGTGAACGTGCATTATTGGTGTTTGTTCTGATCGTGTAGAGAATCGGCACATGGCATAGTGAGCTCATTGCAATTTGGTTAGGCTCGTGTACCAAAACCGTCGCTTTCTAAACACTTTGCTTATAATAATAACTTATATATGGAGACAAAATCATGAGTTGCTTATATATGAGGACTCACACTACGGTGCTTTTGGTTCAACACAGGGTGTTGGAACAACAATATAATGAACCCCCACCGCAACATATTACAGGGAAATGAAAATGGCCTTTTGCTTGGTTGGCTTTGGAGTACTTTCCATTTCCATTCCATTACAGTGTTTGGTACTTGCACTATTAGAGAAAAGACTTTTAGTTCTGCACTTTAATCTCAGATAGAATTAGACTTAAGACTAATTGTTTAATTTTTTTAGCGTCAGAGGACCTTTAGTTTGGGCTGGTATGACTAATATAGATAGACCATTTAGTCTCAGTTTGAGATATGAACCCAGACTAAAGATGCTTCCAGAATAAATTTAAAAGAGAGATGTATCTTATCTATGTCATATATGTTGTGGGGTTGAGATGGCAAAACATGCAGAGGCTGAAATAGAAGGCCTTGAGTTTGAATCTCCATATTTATAGAGAGAGTTACAAAGATTTTTTTTTAGATTGAATTACAAAGATTTAGGCATCAAATAGGTATACAATAAAAATATAATTGATGAAGAGTCTAATAATGTTTATTTGGTATCATAAAATTATTTTATTTTATAAATTGGTCAAAATTGAGATGTTTGACTCTTAAAAAAATTAGAATGACTTATAATTTGAGATGGAGGGAGTAGAATAGAAGTGACCACTACTCAGCGACACCCTTTCTGACATGGCCAACCGTGAAGATGTCATGCTATAGCAGCTCGATGCGCTCCTCCTTAGCGTAAACAACATCTCTGCTGATGACTGTTACTCCAAGCAGCTCTCTTTCTTGGTCATGTCGTCCTCCGAGACGGGAACGACACCACTGAGCACACAGAAGGACACCACCGAGCACACGGGAGAAGCACTAGCAGTGGAAAGTTTGTGGCTCGACACGATTTAATGCCTTGTGTTGGGGTGTATTATATGTTTTTTATGCAAAGGTGTATTATATGTTGGGGACTCCATTAGTGTTTTCGAGGCCCAATTACATAGCTTGAGGGCTTGTAAGGTGAGGTTTAGGGTCCACTAGTAGTCTCTAGAGGCTATTTTGTAAAATACAAGCCCCACTAGGAGTAATAATAAAAACCTCCGCTCCCACGTCCCCTATAAAGCTATGATCGGTTCACAGGGGTTAAACCACCTCGAGGATCCTATCTAGAGAGATTATTGAGTGAATCCCTCCGTGTCACATAATCCACCTAGACGAGCTTTGTTACTCTAATTGTTGTTTGTTGCTACTTTTGTGGTCTCTTCGATAAAAGAGAACTGATAAGCACTTACTGAATTTTGGTACCATTTCTGAATAATCCTCTAGTAGCGATTATTACACGTTATAAAGTTTACAACACCACACATAATTAACATACGAAAGAACAGCTACTTAACTTACATTATTTTCACACACGATACATAAGTTAGCCCCACTATAAAAGATTCCAAAAATTCTCAAAATTACATCATAATCAACATAGCTAGTTTGTCAAGGATGCCATCACATCAATATATAGCTAAGGTCACAAATAAGGCCGTTAGAAAGCATGTCTAGTGTTTCTATGTAATGAATTTTATGTCTATTTCATCTCCCATCTTTCATTTCCCTCAATTAAACACCCTTCTCTGTTGTGAGTTAGAAACACCCTATTCAGATTAGTGAATCATAGTTATAGAATTTGTTTTAAACACGTCGGATCAAATCGTCCAAGTTTCTAGAGATTGTGTTACATGTTAGAGATCAAAGAGACATAAAGAAACTTACATTTAGTACATTCAAATCTAGCAAATTTGTGGGTTATTCACGAATTATAAATTAAAGCTCTGTTTGTGGTAAAGCAGCATCAAATTCTTTATCATTTACTAACACATGTGAGCGGACGTTGTCTTGCTAACCTATATGGTTTTTCCGCATGTTCTACTGGTCAGCCTCGAACAATAGCTTTTAGAACTTTATCAATCTGCTGCGACTCATAATAGTTTGATCTACCTAAATAGTCTTGGTGACTTGAGCCTCTCTCCATCTATTACGCCTTTTCTTTTTCCTCTCAAACAAACCAAATAAAAATCATAATGAGCATTAAAAAATAATTTAAGGAAGTTAAACAAGTTTTTATTACACCTTTCTGATAAATAATCACACTTTTAGGTTTTCGTACAAAATACAATTGCCTTTATCATAAATATAGGAAATATAGGTCTTTCTAGTACCGACAAGAACATAACATTGCTAACAAAATTCTTATTTTGCATAGTTCTGTGTGGTTTATCCTATAATATAATACTTTTGTACTTGTATGTGGTGTTGAACCACTTCTTATCTATTTGAATGATGTTTTTAATGTCAATAAACTTAGTTCGTTTGGCAATATTTGGTGATCGAACTTGGAAATACACATTGTAATCGCTCTTTGTTGTTTTCTACGTGCAGTGGAGGCTTTAATGTGATATTATTGTCCTTCTTCTATGCAAGGAGACAAGTCAATAAGTATATTTGATAGGTCCATAATTTTTTCTTCTCCATCTAACATCCACTGGTATTCCTTGTGTATGACACTGCTTCACTCTTTGCCAAACACTTTGTAACTGATATATAGTGATTTGGAACATTTAAGATACAATATTTGTGGTGATCTTTTTTAATATTTGTTGATTACTTTTCTCAACCAATGCTACATATATTTGTCACCTTTTAACTTCTGTCAATTTTTTTAGATTAATATGTTGTATTTTCATTCGCATGTTCATCTTCTTAATATCAGAGTCCTCTAACTCTTCCTCATCAAAGGTTATGTCCACAACATCGGTGAATATACCATAGTCATGCATATCCTTGATCATGTCTAAAAAATTTAGGTAAGGCAGCGACAATACCGTTTTTTTATTAAGACTATTGCTGAAGAAAATTTTGACAAAAAGCTTTTTGACGAACGGATTTTCATCATAAAACTGAATTGATAATGAATTTCGCTTCATATGTGATGAAAACAGTTCGCCATGAATGTGCAGATCTCTAGTAGTGGTTTGACCCTATGTCTCATTGCCATCGATCCCCTACAGTGGGCGGGGCAAATCTATGCAGTTGAGAGGGTGTGTGGCACGTGTAGAGTAAGGCGAGCGGAGCATCTGGAGTGCTTTGTCTGTGTGGATGAATGATGCGTTCAGACGTGAACGGGGCGGCCCAACGGCCAATGCCCTAAACAAAGCATTGCTGAAATTGATGTAATAATTGATCGGGTGTTCTTACAAGGTGTTTGGTTCGAAGGACTAAAGAGTATTTTATGTCATATAATCAAATGTTTGGATGCACTCGAAGAATGCTACATGAGCTAATCATAAAACTGATTGGACCGTCCTGTGGTACTTAGTGAGACGAATCTATTAAACCTAATTAAACCATCAATTATAAATATTTACTATAGAGTGTCAAATCATGTAATAATTAGACTTATGGTCTATTTGGATCGAATAATAAACTAACAACTAATTTAACTAGTTGAGTTTTGTGGATTATAGTGAACTAATACTAGTTGAGTTTTAAATTAGTTATTAGTTCACCTACTAATTCACCTACTTTGCACATTCTAGCCATCTATCCGGAGTTTTTTTTCTCCCGATTCAAAGAGGTCTCAGATCGGATTTCCTTCACTGAGCTGACTTGCCGTGCCGGTCACACCGGTTCGCGGCGTGGGCCGAACTTTCCGAACCGACATACCCAAACCGCCTTGGATATTCGACTCGGTCAAACTAGACGATGCCGCCTCGGATTGGTGAATCCACGAATAAACTGGGCCCCAAGTGGCCAAAATGCCCACGCGTCCGCGCGAGAGCGCGTGTCCTCGTTCGCACGGACCGTCTCTCGCTACGCCGCCGCCTACGTCTACGAATCTCTGCATCCCACATCACACGGGAAGCCATGACCATGGAGAGCGGCGAGAGGCAGCTCAAGACGTGGGTCTCGGACCGGCTCATGGCGCTGCTCGGCTATTCCCAGGGCATCGTAGTGCAGCTCGTGGTCCGGCTCGCGCAGGACTGCGCCTCCGCGGGGGATCTCGCGGCACGGCTCGTCGATCTCGGCGGTTTCCCCTCCTCCCCAGACACCGTCGCCTTCGCGGAGGACGTCTACGGTAGGATTCCGCGCAAACCGGGCGCGGCTGCCGGCGCCGAGGGCAGCGAGTACCGGAGGCAGATGCAGGAAGCGGCGGCGTTTGCGAAGAAGCAGAGCCAGTTCAAGTTGCTCGCCGATGACGACGACGACGAGGCTGGCGTCGCCGCGTCGTCGTCCTGTAAAAGCAGGAAGCGGTTTAGGAAGAAGAAGGGGGTGCCCCAACAGGATGACGAAGACGAAGAAGCGGCCGCATTCTCCGATTCTGGACGCGACGTGCGGCGGCGGCGGTGCCCGGAATCGGACGAGGACGCCGACGATCTCGGTGATGAGGAGGAAGAGATGAGGCGTGACCAGGCTGCCAAGGCGCAGCTCGAACGGAATATCCGGGAACGCGATGAGGCCAACACGAGGAAACTGATGGATCGAAAGCCGTCCAGGCACGAGCAGGACGAGCAAGCTCGACGATCCGAGGCGATGGACAGGGGCGACACCTCGGAGCTCAGGCGGTCCTCTCGTTACGCGTACCTGAAGAAGCGGAAGGAGAAGAAGCTGGAGGAGCTCGAGAGCGAGATCCGCGACGACAAGTTCCTCTTCGCCGGCGTAAGGCAGACGGACGCCGAGGAGAGAGAATTGAAGCACAAGCAGGAAACCTACGACCTCATCCGGGGCCGCGCCGATCAAGACGATGGCGCAGGCGACTACTACCGGATGCCTGACGCCTACGACGACGCCGCGAACGTGGACCAGAAGAGTAGGTTCTCCGTGGCGAGACGGCGGCAGCACGACGACGATGATCGCGAAGCCGGAGGCGCCAAGGGGAAGGCATTCTCGGAGCAGGAGTCCTGGGAAGAACAGCAGATCAGGAAGTCTCTGCTGCAGTTTGGATCGAAGGATCGCGGCGGCGCCAACGATGAATACGAGTTGGTGTTCGACGATGCCGTTGAGTTCGTCAAGTCCGCGGCGATGGCGGGCAGGGAGCTGGACGAGGAGAGCGACGAACTGGCCAGCGAAATCGATGCCAAGGTCACGCTGCAGAGGGAGCTCCAAGACGAGAGGAAGACTCTCCCGGTGTACAAGTTCAAGGACGAGCTGCTCAAGGCCATCGCCGAGCACCAGATCATCGTCGTGGTCGGAGAGACCGGCTCCGGCAAGACGACGCAGATACCGCAGTACCTTCACGAGGCAGGGTACACGGCCAATGGCATGAAGATCGCGTGCACCCAGCCACGCCGCGTGGCCGCCATGAGCGTGGCGGCGAGGGTCGCGCAGGAGATGGGCGTCAAGCTCGGCCACGAGGTGGGGTACTCCATCCGGTTCGAGGACTGCACGTCGGAGAAGACGGTGGTCAAGTACATGACCGACGGGACGCTGTTGCGTGAGTTCCTCGGCGAGCCGGACCTGGCCAGCTACGGCGTGGTGATCGTGGACGAGGCGCACGAGCGCACGCTCACCACCGACATCCTGCTCGGCCTCGTCAAGGACGTCGCGCGTTTTCGGCCGGACCTCAAGCTGCTGATCTCCAGCGCGACGCTCAACGCTGAGAAGTTCAGCGACTACTTCGACATGGCACCGGTGTTCAAGATCCCCGGGAGGAGGTACAAGGTGGACATCCACTACACGGTGGCGCCGGAAGCCGACTACGTCGACGCGGCCGTGGCCACGGTGCTGCAGCTGCACGTGACGCAGCCCCCCGGCGACATCCTGGTGTTCCTCACGGGGCAGGAGGAGATCGAGACGGTGGAGGAGATCCTCCGGCGCCGGACGAGGGGGCTGGGATCCAAGATCGCGGAGCTGGTGATCTGCCCCATCTACGCGAACCTGCCCACCGAGCTCCAGGCCAAGATCTTCGAGCCGGCGCCGCCGGGCGCTCGGAAGGTGGTGCTCGCTACCAACATCGCCGAGACGTCGCTGACAATCGACGGGATCAGCTACGTGGTCGACCCGGGATTCTGCAAGGTGAAGCTCTACAGCCCGCGCACGGGGACGGAGTCGCTGCTCGTCCAGCCCATCTCCAAGGCGTCGGCGGACCAGCGCGCCGGCCGGTCGGGGCGTACTGGCCCGGGCAAGTGCTTCCGCCTCTTCACGGAGTACAGCTACAACAAGGACATGGAGGACGAGACGGTCCCTGAGATCCGGCGGAGCAACCTGGCTAGCGTGGTGCTCTCGCTCAAGGCGCTGGGCATCAACGACCTGGTAAGCTTCGACTTCATGGACCCGCCGGCGTCGGAGGCGCTGCTCAAGGCGCTCGAGGATCTCTTCGCGCTCGGCGCGCTCAACAGCCGCGGCGAGCTGACCAAGACCGGGCGCCGGATGGCGGAGCTCCCGCTCGACCCCATGATGGCCAAAGCGATCGTGGCGTCAGAGCGGTACGGGTGCTCCGAGGAGGTGCTCACCATCGCGGCCATGCTGTCGGCCGGGAACGCCGTCTTCTACCGGCCGAGGGACAAGGCGCTGATCGCCGACGCCGCGCGGCAGCGCTTCAACGCGGGCAACGTCGGCGACCACATGGCGCTGCTCAACGTGTACACCGAGTGGGTGGAGTCCGGGCACTCGGCGCAGTGGTGCCTCGACCACTTCGTGCAGGCACGCACCATGCGGCGCGCGCGGGACGTCCGGGAGCAGCTGGAGGCGCTGCTGGAGCGGGTGGAGATCGAGCGCCGGTCAAGCGCCGGCGACCTCGACTCGGTGAGGAAAGCAATCACGGCGGGGTTTTTCCGCAACACCGCGCAGCTGCGGCAGGACGGGTCGTACCGGACCGTCAAGAGCTGGCGGACGGTGTTCGTGCACCCGAGCTCCGGGATGGCGCGGGTGGAACCTCGCCCGCGTTGGGTGCTGTATCACGAGCTGGTGGAGACGACCAAGGAGTACATGAGGCAAGTGACGGAGCTTAAGCCGGAGTGGCTCCTGGAGATCGCGCCGCACTACTATCAGGACAAAAACCTCGAAACGCCTGAGCCAAAGAAGGCCAAAGCTCATGCAAGCGGCCCAGGATTCAGTCGCTGAGAAGCCGATTCATCGGTAGCATGTGTATACAAGAGCATCTCCAAGCGTATGTAGGAGCAGTCTTATCTTGGCTATACTACCATACATCTCATTCAATTTTTTGTTGATCCATTGCAACGCATTGGCAATCACTACATATTTGCAACTCCCATGAAAGTAAAAGATGATAAACAAATCGAGCTTTTACAAACTATAAAATTGAATTAGTTTATCTTGGCTATGCTACCATACATCTCATTCAATTTTTTGTTGATCCATTGCAACACATGGGCAATCATCACCTAGTTATAGTAGATGTAAATACCTCTACTGTAATCTGTTGATCCATTTCAACCACCTAATTACAGTAGATGTAGATAGTTCATTCTTGAGCTACTGTAATTAGTCAATGAATATTGAATATTTCTTACCAATTACCATACATCATCCTACAATTCGATAAATTTATCCAATTTACATCAACCTACAATTCATTAAATTAATCCGATTTGGACCATCTACGAAAATGGTATTGCATCTACTCCAACCCTAATATTACAGTGTTAAAATGTTACTGCCAGTTCCCATACTGTTGCTGATTGCGAGAACCACCTTGTTGGGGATAGTTTGACCCTCTGCCTGGGCCAGACACGCTGTAAGGGCCAGCCTGCTGGTAATTTGGTCTGCCAACACCATAGCCACTGCCATTTCCACCCCTTGGGCCACCTGTTCCACCCATCCCACCACCAGGGTATGGCTGTGGCCCTCGGCCTTGTTGAGGGTAAGGGCCACTGCTGTAGCCGCCACCATGCCCTCCACGGTTTGGGTATCCTCCACCTTGGTTTCCACCCTGTGGATATCTGTTCGGCCCTCCTGGACCTCGGGGTTTTGCATAGTGATGGCTTGGCCCAGATGCCATTGGAGCATGATTGCTCATAGGTTGCCCTGACCTGATTTGTGAATGTTGGCCCGAGTGTTGAATCGGTGGCAAACGAGCATGTGGATGAGGAGGCTGCACCTTTTGCCGCTTTGCCGTTTCTTCAGCTTGTCGCTGTTGTTGACGTTTTTTCTTAGTCTGGAATTCATGTGATGATTCGTACACGGGCAAGCTACATTTGCAAACATGAAATATAGACAATTCAAAGATAGCATAGATAAAGCACAATAAACTGACTTAGAAACAACTTAATGACACAAAGCTTTGCGAGTAAAATAAAAAATGAACCATACGTGTGAGGCTCAGCTGGCAGGGGATCAGTCCAGAAGTACTCTGCATCAAGGGCATCTTTTGCTGATATCCTCTGAAAAGTGCAAAGGCGTGCCAATTCAGGGATCAAGATTTTAGTCATTTCACATGGCAAATACATATCAATGCTAGGTAACAGTAAAAAGAAGCAATTGTACCTTTGATGGATCCAGTGTTAACATCTTCTCAAGCAGATCCAGGGCATGCCAGTCAAAACTGGGATAAAAAACATGTGAGGAAACACACAGGTAGCAAGGAAAGCTACAACATGGTGAAAACAAAGTATATAATACTTACTGCTTAAAAACCTCTCTAACACGTCTTGCAATTACTCGAGGAGGCTTCAAATTATTATACCATGGCAATTTTGTGACGCCTGGCCAGCTAAGCTCATCAGGTGTACCACAAAGCTCAAATATTTTTGTCAGCTGCTCAGGCTGCATGACAAAAACAGAAAACAACAAGATTCATATTTATAAGTATGACCTTCAGCATGGAACTAATGGATGCAGGTCCATTAATCATAACGATAATGAAAAAAAAAAAAAATCATGTTTGGGAGTACAGTAGTAATGGAAAATGATTGCAGAAACTAATTGGTCATGCATATTATTAGGAGAGGGTTGGTAAGCTAGACAGAGCAATATTGCAATAATGAGGTGTATATGATTATATTTGATCCTAAGAAAACCAGGATGATACTGAAACAGATTTCAGGTAAGTATTTGATAGAAAATGGTCACTAATAGATGCATTGAAGTTTCCATTGGCAAGCCCACCAGCTTTCATTTTGATTACTCAACTTTCAAACATATCCAAATGTGATTGGAAATCGTCTTCACATGACTAAGCTACATGCCTGCATGAGTAGGCTCCTCATCTAATCAAGTTAATATAACTTTATAACATGAAATCTTCCTTTTCTGTTACTACCAGTCTACCACACCTGTCACAAAGTTTGTTTCTGGTAGCATACATGCTCTAGTTTCACATACATCCCAAGTTCTTTGTTATCAAAACCCATCCACACACACACTTCAGTTAAGACAAAAGAGAATAAGTAGGGGAGTACATGACATTGATATCACCAAAACTTCCTTCAGTCAAATAAGAGGCAGTATCATAGGTTTTCTAGGATGAATGAATTAGCAAAATAATACATATCAGAAAGTGCTTACCTACCCAACTTAAGAATAGACAACTCCAAACAAGGCAGATATCAGAATATTTCTAGGCTTGCTTACTTTATGGACTATGGCAGACACTCAGGCTAGCACAAATCTATTCCAGTTGATAGGAATTGCTAGCATAACTAAGTTGGTGGTTCACAGCTTGCAAGAAACCATACCTCATTCTTTCCAGGAAAGATTGGCTTTCCATAAAGAAGCTCTGCAAAAATACAACCCACAGACCACATGTCAACTGCTGGCCCATATTGTGTGCTTCCCAACAACAGCTCTGGGGGTCTGCAAATCATTAATCCAACAAAATAAGAAGAATATATACAACTAATAATACAGTATATAGCTTGCATAACAGTAATGATAGAATACTAACAGAACATCTACCTGTACCACAAGGTAATAACACGGTTTGTGAGGTTTGCATTGTGATCATTTGAAAATGATCTTGCCAGGCCAAAATCAGCAAGCTTTAAGATACCATGATTGTCTATCAAGAGATTAGATCCTGAAAGTGAATATATGTTTAAATACATTGTCAGTGAAAAGGACAAGCAAGTCGTAACATAAACCCTATAAGAGGAACTTGTGTCTTCCATATACCTTTAATATCTCGATGCAGAACTTGATTGATATGACAATAGTGCAGACCCATAAGGAGTTGTCTCATGTAGCACTGGTACATAACATACCAGACATATTGCTATCATTAGGTCATGAACAACACCTCATGACAAGCAAGAACCATCACACATATGGATGGTTTTTACCTTAATCTGCGGTATGGAGAATCGCATTGCAGGCCTGTCTGACAGCCCTGTCAAGTCATGGTCCATGTACTCAAAGACCATGTAAATGCTCCCTTTGTACTTGTTACCCTCAACTATCCAACATCACAATAAGGAGATCAAAATTATGCAATAAAGCCCAAAAAAAAAAGAATCATAGCTCATCTTTCTTTTTAACAGTTAATTGAGAATCAATGCCCTAATACAATTTCATTGAAAAAAATCGTGGTATATTTGTCAAACCTGGCTCATCTCTTTGAGATTGATGACGTTCTGGTGGTGCAGCTTCTTCAGGATTTTAATCTCGCGGATGGCCGTGATAGGGAACTGCGCCGGATTGAAACGAGTTGAGAACCGCGAACAAGTACGAATTATATAACGCGAGCCATGAGAAGGGAAGGGGAATACTTACGCCCTCGCGCTCGTTGTCCATTCGGATCTTCTTCAGCGCCACGATTTCCTTCGTCTCCATCTCCTTCGCCATGAAGACTTGCCTAGAAACAATCACTGTAACGAGTCAACGCGGCCGCACAAACTGCGCCGAGGCGTAGGCGGCGTCCCCGCGGGATTGAGGAATTGAGGGGGAATTTCAGACATGCATACCCGTAGGTGCCCTCCCCGATCTGCTCGAGCTTCTCGAAGCAGTCGACGCTACGGGAACCCCATGACGGCGAATTGCCCCGGGCCCGCGACCGCCATTCCGAAAAAAGGGTTTGGGGGGACGCGAGGATTGGGTTCGAGGGTGGAACCTGGAAGAAGCAAGAGAAGGGGACCGATCGATAACGCAACGTGTACTTTCAACTTTCAAGCCGAGCTGGAGAAATTCAGAAAGCCGGCTTTGCTTCGGCTTTCGGGTTTAGCCAGAAGGTTTCTCGGCAGGCCCGAGCCTGATCGGAGTTCGGAGCCCATATCAGAAATCAATATTGTTACGTGGGCCTCAAGTTTCGTGACTGCGTTGGTCCTTTTTCTTTTGGTTATATATATCTAGAATTGTATATTATTCCCATGCATTATAACAAGAAATAAAAAATAACATCACAATAATCATAACTAATACTAAATAATACTGAGCTCTTAAATTTGGGAGGGCACCCAAATCCTCCCTCCGACTCTCTTTCCTATGGACTCAAGGCCAAGCCCGCAAACATGTGCCTTCTCCCTCTCGCCCCTTCATCGCCCGCCTACACTACCACTTTTCGCTAGACTGCGCCCCCTCTTCCCCCACTGGCACTATTGTGACTCCTCTCCATGATGGCTCCTGTGTGTCTGATGCTCCCGTGCTGCCACCCTAGTTGTCCTGGTGCGAGCTCGTCATAAATAGGTGTGTGTCAAAAGAGATGAAGAAAATCATGCATCTAAGAAGAGGAAAGGGAGCCCTTGTCACCCCTTATATAGCCAAGGGGGAAGGGTTGAGGGAGAAAAAACAGAGAGGGGTCATATATGTCAATTAGTCTTTAGGAGGGCCTCTCAAGAATCATGGTGTTTAACCTTCACTATTGTCATCATTTCACAACGTTCAACCTTCACGGTTGTCGTCATCTCATAGCGGCCATGGATTTCACCATCCCACCGTAGAGATAGAGGAGATCGTAGGAGCAGTTAGCTATGGCTTGCAAATGACCATACCCACATGATAATTGGTGGAACAAGACCGCCGCGGTGGTAGACAAAAGTCTAAAGGGCCATTTGTATCATAGGATTTTTTTTAAGAAAATTCAAAGAAAACCTAAACAGAGGAAAGGAAAGCAAACATCCTGTTAGGAAAACACCACTCCCTTCCTAGTCCCTTCATGATTTCACATGAATGGAAAAATCGACTCCATTCTCTGGTTTTCTCCTCGAGGCAGCATGCTACTATTAAAGGTCATAGTCCGGGGACAAATGACTAGCCATGCCATATCACCATGCAATGCTAGCTTTGCTCTCGCTACTTCAATCTATAGCTCTTTTTTTAGGGAATACGATCGGAGCTTCATTCATTCAACATGAACATGGTAGCCATATTCACGTGTCTTATAAACCAGGCTTATCAGCCTTTTAAACAATATTTCTCTCACAACAAATCAGTCGGCTTGTCTTATCAGCCGGTTTATATGACCAGCCAAACACGCCTAATTAGTAAAGATAAAAGCAAACTCCACAAAGCTCCGGCTCAAATCAGCAATCTGGATAGCAGCAAGTCCTATTCTTTAAAGTAAGAATAAATGCACATTCATGTGTTACCAATTCCTATGTTCCAAGTGTCATTATGTGTTAAGTGCCTTTTATCAATCATATGTTTTGCAACTTCTGTGTTACAAATTCCTACGTTCAAAAGGTCCCCTCTTACTTATTTCATACCGTTTTTCTTTCCTTAGTTTTGCCACTTTGCTTACTTTCCTTCCCTGCTTTTTTTTCGTGTCCCTATGTTTTACATTCCTTCATTCAAAAGAGACCATAAGGGAAGTGCTACTTTCCCTGGTGACTGAAAAGTGAAAACGATGGTAAAATTGAAGATTTTAGTGCCCTCTTCAAATAGAAACATGTGGAACCAATAGATTTGACAGTTGCTCTTGGCTTCACCCGACATCAATCGCCCCACTTTGTTCAAACGTCACATCGGTATAACGAAACAGAAGCCACAATCCAATATCAACAAACTCGCCCAACCACCAAACATGAATCCTAAATTCACCATAGCATGTCATCAGTTTCATAATGGGATGACTGCGATGCGATTTTTTTTTCCATAGAATACAGGAGCATCCTGAGCGGTTCCGATCAGAAGAGAGGTGGGAAAATGAAAATAACACCTATAGAAGTTCTGCAGTTCTATCGGAATTGGATCAGAGAACCATGCCAGGAGCTCCACTTTTCTCTGTAAGAAGATGCATTCTCAAGAGACAGAATCAGCTGAGCTTTCTAATCGGTGCATCAGATCTGCAGACATCCCCACGACAAAGTGGACAAACCCTAGAAAACAAGATATAAATTCATATCAGCAGAAAGGTAATTAACTGCTTCAGCTGATATTTACTGTACGATACAATAAACGCATATTTTGTGGAGCTAATGCTTTTAGCAACTCAAGAGTACAGAAGCTAAGTCTTAGGTTCTCAGTATTAAGCCAACAAGATGTTTCCAGTAAAGATACTAACATCTAACATTTAAGTCCAGATCTGTTCTGTAATTTTGAGGCTCAGTGAAGCTCAGGAATAATTCAGAAGAAAAGGGTAAAACTTTAGTAACAAGGTCAAGTGGGAATTTAAACAGCATGGGCATAACTATTTGAGCATCTTATTACTTCTTTTTACTGTGAAATTGAAAATGTAATCCTATTATCCACCAATCGCTTATGGTTCAGACATAAAGAATCCTCATTGTCATATAAGAGGATGAATACCTGTGAATCTCCTTTAACCATTTATCTACACATGTTAGATGAAATTCATGATGGCATGGAAGTATACGGAGACAATCTCCCTCTTCATATTCAACAAGGCAAATATAGCATCTGCATATAGATGAAAGAAATGAGAAGTTGTACAACAATACGTGGCTGTGCAAGGTTACAAGCACAAGTGCCTCCAACAATAATCCCACACTCCCACTCATAAAACATAAATGTGCTATACAGCTGGAAATGAACCACCAACTTGAATGGCAATTGTAGAGTATAGAGACCACATGTGCATTGCGAACTTTTCATGCATGCCTTTCCACACATATAATAATTAATTACTGGATGGTAGATTGAAATATCTGAAGGTGCAGGCAAAATTGGGAATTTGGCATGCCTAGCGAGAAGTCTTAGGCTCCTCCAATCTCCCATGTGATCACAAATCAAGTGCTTTCATCTGAATGCTGCATAATTATGCTTTATCTAGCCTAACTATCGCTTGCTTAAGTTAGGATTGAGCTTAACTACTGAACTTGGGCAATAGTGGCTGCTCTGGAAGGAGTATAACATACTGAAAACAGGTATGGGCATTTCATGTATTGTTAACTTTCCATCATATGCATGGATGTCACATTAATTAGAGCCAAAACAAAAGAACTTGTCCTAATTATGAAACAGTGGAACATAAGACTAAACCTGTTTGAAATTCACATAATTACGTAACAAATTTCCAAACATTATTCTAAATAAGCCATAATGTCTTACTGTGCAGCTTCCTCGCTCTGGTATTTCAATGGTTTCCTATACACTTTTACAGGAAGACGCTCAACAATCTCCCTTGGAGCAGGAACAGATCCAATTGAAGAAAATGATGGTCTTGATGAAGATAATGCAGCAGATTGGTGATGAATTTCATCGAGAACCTGAAAGTCATAACCATAAGGATAGAAGTCAGTATCCTTCTCCAATCAAGAACAGAACTATTACCTTCATCCCAAAAAGAATGTAATCCTAGATTTAGACTAAGTCAAACTTTTGTATCTCCAAATAAGTTTATTACTAATATATATTCGATGATTAATCTAATGATACTTATTATACAAACTCATTAAAAGTGAGAAATATTCTTTTTTGGACAGAGGGAATACGCATATTTGCAGGACATACCTCAAAAAGTGCTTCTGCTAACAT
This sequence comes from Chrysopogon serrulatus, assembly GCA_015844335.1. Classification (NCBI taxonomy): domain Eukaryota; kingdom Viridiplantae; phylum Streptophyta; class Magnoliopsida; order Poales; family Poaceae; genus Chrysopogon; species Chrysopogon serrulatus. The sequence continues at coordinate 141,109 of JADLZL010007154.1, forward strand.
AACAATTCTCGATATGCTAGCCCTTGTGCTGGTTTCTTCATCAGGATTTCCTTGTCGACTACCTGTTCTGCAGTTACAATTTCCTGTTCTATGCTGACCAGATAATATGCAGGACCTCTCATGACCTGATAAATTTTCAAACCTGCTGCCCAACCTTTGCAGAGCTCTGACCTATTAAGACAGCAAAAGTTATAAACTTATTCATAGAGGTAATAAACAAGGCTGAAATAAAGTTGAACTCCAAACTACCTGAGATCGTATCCTCCTCCTCCTCTCAAGAAAAGCTGATCTGCGCTCCAGTAGGTCACTATTACTGGCCTGCCTCTCAGAGCTCAAGTTGTACAGATCGTTGGTTGAAGGATCAGGTCGCTGTTCTGAACTCCTGTCTGAATTAGTCCTTTGCATTACTGCTGAATCTTGCCTAGCACTAGCATTTCCAGATGGCCATACCGCCCTATCGTAAAGAAGCGAAGGGGTGAATAATCCATCTGAGAATGGTGGCCGCCTGAGAACTCTGTCCCGAAGCCGCCCTACACTTAATGTTCGGCTAAACCGAACACTGCCTTCAAAAGGTTCCTGAGACCCCGTCCTTCTGTAGGAGCTCCTCAAGCTAGCATCTTCAGATTCTAGCAGATTTCTCCTAGCCTGACGAGCTGCTCTAGCTTGTGCCGTGACACTATCTCTAAGCATATCCAGAGTCGAATCAATCCCAGGAGTTGGTGCACTACCCTGCTGGGAGATGCCTGTACCCGAAGAGTCATCCACATCACCCTGACCTTCAACTGGATTAGCAGAAGTCGGAAGGCCAGATGACAGAATAGAGCAGGCTACTGATGATCCCAAGCTGACAGCTCTACTCAACCCAAAGTTGACACCAAAACGTGGCCTTGATCTCCCAGAAGGATTTCGCAATTGATTGGCAGCTGTTGATGTGCTAGTGGCAGCAGCATTCTGTACCACCTCATCATCCTGATCTCTTTCACTGTCTGATGAAGGTGCTGCTACCCCTTCACCGGGATTAGATTTAGGCATTGCAAGAACATCTTCAGCAGACTTTGCAGTGTGAGTGAGTGAAGGCAGGCTTGCAGTCTCCCCTCCCTTGTTACACTACAAACATACAAATGCATCATTTCACTATAGCAGCAATGGAGCCTTTGATCTAAAAATGTAAAAGCAACCCAATTCAGGAAACTACAGATAGATGAAGTTTAAAATTCCAACCAAGCAACATATCTAATTCCAACAAGTTGTACTATTCATTCATAATCATAGTACATTTTAATGCTTCATAGTTCATACACAAAACACAAGGAGTTCGAAAATATTTGACATGATCGAAATCAAATAGGCAATCAAACCAATCAGAAGTTCAGAACTCAGTTTCCAAAAAAAAGGTTCAGAATTCGGTCACTGAAATTTGAAACAAAATTTTTGAGGAAAACAGGAGGGGTCGAGGGGTTGTCCCCTACTGGGATTTTATTCAAAAAAACATAAAACAATTATGAAGGCATTGAACAATCTCGAATCCCTCAGAAATGCTCGCTCAGAAACCGAGGCTAGTCGCTCGATTCACGAAGCAACAAATTCACATCGACGAGATCTACCACATATCCGCATTCCATTTGCGAAAACACCCTTTCTTTCGCCCGATTCACCACATTCCACCACGCACAGATTCGAAGCACCGGAAGGGAAACGAAACCAAGCGGGAAGGCCCTCCTTACCTCGACGTCCACCGCTGCTGCTGCAGATGCGTCGCCTTCGCACGGCGTCGTGGAGCCACGGAAGCAGGAGGACCTCGGCAGCAGGCTCCTCCCCCTCCTCCCCTTCCCGCTCCCATTCGGCCTCTTAACCTCGCCGCCCGCCTCCGCCGCAGTGAGCGACGACGACGACGAGGACGACGAGGAGGAGGAGGAGGTGGCCTTGCTGCTCCCAGATCCCATCAGGCACCAGCCTACACCCGCCCGCACCGCACCTACAGATCCACGGATCGGCCCAGACCGCCCGCCATTGCTCCGCCCGCACGCCTCACTCCCCCGTGCCGGCGCCTGGGTGCGGGTGGCCGCATGCGCGACGCCTCGGTGCCTCGGTGGGCGCGACCGGGGGACCTCGGCCGCTGTAGCTTCCTTCGTCCTCCCTTCCTCCCACCACGCTAGCGTAGCTACACGACGCTAGGGAGGAAGAGCAAGACTGAGATGGTTCGGTAAAATTGCCCGATGCGATGCGTCCTTGCGCCGATTGCTGCGCTGTTTGATTGGATGGTTACTCGTTCGATAATAATGGCGTCCCCTACTGCCTCTTGTGGAGTTTTTTGAGTGTGCAATAATGCGATCGCCTCGTTCGCCGCGACAACCCTTCGCTTCTTGCATTAAAGAATTTTTAATTACTCCAACACTTTTTTTATTGTTTGTTCTGCTGCTTGAATGCAGTGGGTGGATGGAGTGGAGCGACAGAGTGTTGCATGCGATGAACGGATTCAAAAAGATTGCGAACGGGATATTTTTTACATATAATTTATTATTATCTGAAATTTCTGTAGGTGCACAGGAGGTTTCAGTGTCCTGTTTTTATTCGGCAAAGCTAGGGCCAGTGTCCACAGCCAAGCCTGCAAAGGAACTGTGAACCATATAATGTTTGTAGTATGGTTTATTTATATTTCCGTAATAACGACGTTGAGTGTTCGGATCACCTCTCACCCGCCTCGACTCTTTACATAGCGACACATTTCTTAGGCCCTGTTTGTTTCGACTAAACTTTTACTAAACTTTAGCGAAAGGGACTAAAACAGTTTTCCACCCTACCCCTCCATTACTTTCATTGGTACACCAAACAGCAGCATGTTTGCGCAGCACCGAGCAGGCAGCAGGGCAAATCTGTCTTTTTAGGGCACCATTAATTACGTTTAGTTCTATTTAGTGAATGCAAATAAGCGCTGACTAAACTTTAGGGACTAAACTTTAGGGACCAGAGAAAACAAACAGCCCCTTATCCACTGTTGTTTGCTCTCATGAAGAAAACTCGCGGTAAAAGTAAAACAGAGCTATGCCTCGTACTCCTACCTGTACAAGTGTGAGTCAAAAGTCAAGACTCAAGAGCCGAGAAGGGGATAAATCGATGTTGCAACGCAGTCTGCAGGGACAGAACCGCTGAATGGGCCCCACGCTGCACACGAGATCCAGCTCGGCAGTCAAGCCCCTCTGCTGGAGCCGGACTGGGGGCAGGCAGCGGCAGCGCGCTGTAGCGGCGTGACGACCAAAGAAGCGCGCAGCTTGTCCGCATGTGGCGCCACGAGACGAGACTACCGGGAAACGGCGAGGACCGAGACCGAGACCGACCAGCGACCAGCGACCAGGCCCGCTAGCCTGCCAGCCAGCCATCTGCCGCATTCCCGGCCCCTGCCGCCCACGCACCACGGCAACCGGCCGCGCCCCGCGGGCCATCATGGCTCATCCAAAAGGTTGGTGGTGGCTCCACGAGGGGCCTGCCTGGCAGAGGAAGCCGTGCAGGTGTAGGCAGCACCCGTGCGAGGTTCGCGTGTTCGACGCCGCGCGGCGGATGGCTGGATCCAGTCCGCGAGCGAGCGAGGGCGCAGCGGTTCTCGGTTTCGAAATCCTCTCGTGGGCTCGTGGCCGTGTGTGTGCCCGTGTCTATTCCCGCTCGACTGTAGCCATGTACGGTCTCTGCTGGATTTACCTTGTTTAAAGTAGCTGCTCGTGCCGTGTGACGACGACTGAACGGCTAGTTCATTGGCGTCCGTAGATCACTAGATCGGCCCATACGGAGTAATGGGACCATCAATAAAAAATTAGTTTAGTTGGGGTTAGGGTAGTTCAAAACTGAGACTAGAATAATTTCCGTACCATTAAATATCATGCTACATATCTCTACATCTAAGGACCTTATTTGGATCTCATAAACTAGTAACTAATTGACTAAGCTTCTATTTGGATCCTATAAACTAGTAACTAGTTGATTATTTATAATTAGTCTATAAAGATCTAAATAGGTGAACTAATGAGTGAACTAATAACTAATCTAAGGTTCAACTACTTACTATTTCACTAGTCCACAAAACCTAACTATTTAAACTAGTTGTTAGTTCATTAATTCAAACAGGCCCAAAAAAGCTTAATCATCTCTGGGTGATACCAAATCATATCTCAAATTCACTTCAGCTCTCATTCCTATGTCATTTTGCATTCAAAAGCACTAGATACAAAGTCCAAATCTGATATGAACTCCTTGAGATATAGGCTTGATCCGACATAAACTCTTTCCGCAATCAATTTCATATTAAAAATAACATATCACTGTGATACTTTCATGCAACACACGGGTATTAAAAAATAAGGTGAAACTCTAGCTCTAGTTGTGACGAGAGAGAAGAAAGATACAAAATACTAATTGGAAAACAATTTCAGCTATGTCTACAAGTTTATTCAGCGAAACTTATATGTCGGCTGATAAGCATAAATGGTTTATTTTTTAAAAAATACTATTCTAACATTTTATAAACCAGCTAATAAGCTAAAATGAACTCACAGAGCTCTGCCTATTGGAGGCAACCGTCGATTTCCTCCCACGGTCCGCACGCGAGCATGCTTCACCGCTGCCCCGTGCCTTCGGGGGCGTTTGGTTCCCTGCACCAACCCCTGGCCAGGCCCGCCGCATGCAACCTGCCAGCGTTTGGTTGCTGGTCAGGCGGGGGGGCGGGCTACGGCGATGCAGCCGTGCAGCGCGAGCCAAGCTCGCATGGGAAACGCCCGAAACGAAGCGTTTACGGAAGCTGGCCGGGCTGGTGCAGCATTTTCTCATTAATTACTTTATTAGGGTATAATTAGTATGTATTAAGTGATACTAATATATTTTAAGAAAGATTAAGATATATTAAGATAAATAAGAACTAATAGAGTGCAATCATATAGCATAAATATTATCTTGATGATTATTAATGATTTTTTATTTCATGCAGCCAATCAAACAGCATCTCTTCTCGTACAAGCTCAGCAGACACAACCAACCAAACAAAGTACAGTTGCATGACAACAATCTGGCTCTAGCCAGCCTGACTCTATGATACGAACCAGGCTCTGTAGAAACACGAACCAAACAGGCTCGCATGCATGGGCTCATGCGAGCTTGCAATGTTGTTGATCTTATGTATGCGTCTTCATCCTCCACACAGGCATCTACACAAACCGTGTCGCCGGCCTCCATGCCACCTCTACACTAACCGCGTGTGCATCGCTGTCATTGCGTGCGAGCCGGGTACTTGTGCTTCGTGTACGTCGTTGGGCACAAGACATGGCACTTGTGTCACGTACTTGCCAGCGTCCACGTCGCCGTCGCTTGCACGCGAACGTGCTATCCTCCATGTAAACTCCGTGCCATTGTTGGCCTCCTGATACTCGCTCGTTGGAGTTCGGCGTCGACGAGAAAAGATCCTCAGGGGAGAGACAATGGAGCCATGAAGGCTCTCCGAGAGAATTTGTACAAGATAGCCAGAATAGAGACAGACCCATTTGGTAGTCTGTAGTAGTAGTGTCTTGTCATTGGCAAAGCTAGAATTTTTTAGAATCTGGACAAGATGCAACATAACACTAAGGATCTATTTGACACTGGTTTCTCCTAAGATGGCTCTGACTCTTATGTGGAGTAGTTTTTTATTTAAGCTAGAGCTATTTTGCAGAAACTTTGACAAAAATAACTCCAGTGACAATTTTGTAATAATCTGTATTATGTTTGCGAGAAAGAAAATGGGAGAATCTGTAACTTTAGCCCCTCTATAAAAAGATTTGTTTTTAGATGTCCATTTAGCGGCGCTTTTTACACGAAGTGGCGAGAAGCTGGAGCCAAAAATAAACATTTTGTTTGAGCGAGAGTTAAGCATGAATGAATAAATAGTTCACGTAAGTTTTGCCTCGTGACTAGCTGCACATAACATCGAATGTGCCTAAAGATAAGAGTTGTAGAAAGTTTGTATTACACTTGTTGAGTGGCTCTATAGAGCTCCTCCAACCAATTAGCAAAGCAATTGCCTAATGTGCTAGCCTGGTAGCTTACTCACCAGATGAGCCCGAGGCACTGACCTAGGGTGGCTCAGCTTTGGCTCCGCCACAATCCTGCTGATTTGATATTTATGAAAACCAATGGTGCTTTTCTGGGGTAGGACTGCCCTGAGACAACCAAACTATAATCAGGAAGATCAAATATGGATTGGAAAAATCACGAGCATCAGTTTATGATGAAAAATGGTGCTAATTGTAAAAATCGCCCCGAGCCAGTTTGGAGTTTTGACAATCTAAAGCTTCGACTCGTGTTTTCCTTTGAAAATTTGATCCAATTTTATGAAAAATTTTGTGTATTGCGTATGGAATAAGTATTTAATTGGTCAATACCATTCCTATTTATATATGGAGGATCATGACATCTATCCAATCACAAAAACATATATCATTACTTTTATTCCTTCTACCTAAAGCCTTTTCAACTTCCTTGATGTCCAGCATTTCTCTCAACGAGATATGTTGGCATTCTATGTCGTCTTGCCAATCCTAAGGCACCATCATTGTACGTCAACCCGATGAGTGACAAACATCTAACCGGCCTCATCGTTTAGATCTATCTTTGTTGCGTATCCCTGGCCATGTGCAACCTTAGTGATCTATGTCCTATTGATACGTGACCCAAATTAGTGTTAAAAGTTGGACTATAGTTATATGTGACTAAGATTTAGTGCAGTATTGTTTGGATACATGAACGAAACAATGGTATAAGGGACTTTTCTGCTCCCAATTAATTGGTATAATGGACTTTTCTGCTCCCAATTAATTGTGTTACAAGATAGAACTAGCGATAGTGCTATATAGGGGAATGAACCTTGTGCTAAATTTGTAAAATTTATCAAAGGATGCTGTATAAGGGAGCATGCCGGTTTGTGATGCTAAATAGGGAATTTTTCTCGTCTTCCATCCTTAGTTTTGAGTGCGTGGAAATATTTTGAAATTTGCCACTGAATTCGTTGTCTTCTTAGTTATATTGCCACTGAGTCTATGAACTGTGGGTCTGAGTCCAAGAATTGTGGGTCTGATGGCAAAATTACGAAGCCCAGTGATAAGACCATCTGCACTCACGTCAGGAAGCACGTACTAGATGTCATTTACCGTAGGAAAAACGCTGCAGCGGCATTCGGTACCAGGCCAGCTCATCCGGAATCTCACGCTCGCGACGCCAAATCTGGGGTGGTAGCGGGCGTGCGGTATCCCTGTGCGTGGGGCCCAAGCGGGCGAGCAGAGAGGAGAGAGGAGAGGGCCGGAGAAGTGAACGGCCGCCGCTCGTCGTGGACCGCCACTGACGAGTGGGAGCTCGCGCGCCCGCCGTCGAGGTCGTCCGCGCCGAGGGAGGACGCGGGGAGCTCGAGGCAGCCCTGCGCGCGCTCGGTCGCCCACGCTCGCCAGCGCTGTCGCGCGCTTCGCCGGCCGCCGCCTCGGCCGCCGCGCGCCCGTGCGCGCTCGGCAGCCCCAGCCGTGCGAGGTCGCCGCGCCGCATCTGCTCGCGGTCGCCGCGCCCAGCCGCGCAACCAGCCGCGCGCGACCGCGCCCACCCGCCGCAGTGCGCGCGCGCTCATGGGCACCGCCGTGCCGCGCTCGCCCGGCCAGCAGCCGCGCCAGCCGCGCGCGCCCCCGCCGCCGCGCGCCCCGCTCGCCGGCCGGCTCGTCCTGTGAGGCAAGGCCGCCGCGCTGCAGGCCGTCGTACGGAGGAAGCACTTCCGCCGCCACCCCGCGGCCGAGAGCGCCGCCACGCCCACGCCCAGGCCGCCGTGTCGCGCAGGAGGCCGCGCGCCTGCCCGCCCACTGTTCCGTCGCGAGCCGCAAGGGCAGGGAGGCCGCGCGCGCCAAGGCCGCCTGCCGCTTCCGAAGCGCAAGACGCGCTCCCGCCGTTCCGTCCGCGAGCCGGCGCAGGGGCCGCTGGAAGGCTGCCGCCGAGCTTCGCCCCGCCGTCAAGTAGTAGCACGCGCAGAGAGAGAATGGGGAGGGAGAGGAGGAGCCGGCGTTGACGAGGAGAGGAAAAGATAGAGGAGAGAGAATGGGGAGGGAAGAGGAAGAGAGAGGAGGGAGAAGAGAGAGGGGTGGGGGTTTTTAATAAAAAATTTTGATAAGTGGGTCCCACACCAGATAGAGGATGAGATAGAGTATGGATGAGTGCGGGAAAAAACAATATAGAGGAGAGAAGATTGATGACCAGACGAGAATATTTCCTTTTAGGGGATGAATATAGAGTATGACGAGTGCGGATAGCCTAACGATAGCAAATTTACATCATAAGAGCCACTGATGGGTGGGACCCGCTTATATCAGATCATATTCAAACATCCTCCTCGTCGGAGCCGTGTCAGCGGCGGCGGAACAAGCCGGGGAACCTATCCAAAGGGGCGCCACCGATGCTAAAACTGCAGACGTCGTGGGCAGCTTCCCTCCCTCTCCTCCTCGTCCGCCGCTGCTCGAGATCCGCGGCCAGCCCATCTCCTGCCAGTGACCGGCGGCTCTCCTTTCTCCCGTGAGGGCATTCCCACCCCTAACCCTGCCCCCTTCTTTCCTCTCTTGCCCTCTTCGTTCTAACGTTTCAGCGGATCCAAAAAACTAGGGTTTGCAAGCGGCGGATGAGCACGCTGGCGCAGCCCAGGTTCGCCCCTCTCCCTACGGAGCAAATTGAATCCCAAAAAGATGCCGGTCAGTCCTCGTCAGCCCTGAAATCTCAAGGAAGCTAATCACTGACACTTGCACTCCGTGGAATTCCTCTGTGATCGATGCTAATATTCAATTTCGGGTTTTGGCTTCCAGGGGCTGCTGGGTACCAGTTCCGTCTGGTCTCTTACAACATCTTGGCCCAGGTGTGTCAGTTTTTGCTTAGCTTTCAGGCATAGATAGGTGGATGATGGTGGGTTGCTAACCGTGCCTAATAGTTTGCTCTGTGTTGCAGGTTTATGTTAAGAGTACGTTCTTTCCTCATTCTCCATCTGCTTGCCTCAAGTAAGCCTTTGATTGACCAGCTGTTTGCCCTTTTAATTGGATTTTCCTTATAGTCATGGTACTTGTATGGTTCCAATGCTATATAGTCATGGTGTCTGAGAAGTTACAAATTGTTGACATTTCCTTATCTAACTATTTCCATGTGGCTTACTTGAACTAGGCTTCATAAGTGGAACAAAGTGATATTGAAATATACAGTACAAATTTGGTTTCAGGACCCAGCAGATCTCCCTTGCTCAAAAAAAAAAAAAAAAAAAAAAAAAAAGACCCAGCAGATCATAATCAAACTGGATGACGTGTTTGCTAAGCAATACAGCATTTAGACTTTTAAAGTTTAAACATATATAATCCCTTTGTTTCAGCTTGTAAGTTGTTCTGGCTTTTCTAGATGCATATCGTTGTAAAATATGTGTCTAAGAAAGCCAAAACCGCTTAGAATTTGGAATGGAGGGAGTACTATTATACTATTTAATTGTCATCACAACAGATATTGACAGCATGGCCCCTAACTTATGTTCCTTTTCATGTTTGCAAAATAGGTGGAAATCTCGATCGAAAGCTGTTCTTACAGAACTGAAGAGCTTTGATGCTGACCTCATGTGTATACAGGTTGTCTTTCATATGTGAAGTTTAACATATAATAGCACTACCTTTATGTTATTTCATTGTGTGGTCATACAAAGTTCTGCAGTGTTTATTGTTACTTTGGTTACTTTGCAAAATATCTTGTCTTTTTCAGTTCAAATTTTATTCTTATTATCTAGGGTTTTTTAGCATCCCAAAATTTTGCGAATGAATATGAAGAAATCCAACAGATTTTGCTGTTGTGGCATTGTTGGCCAAGTATAGAGGTCACATCCTACCTTGTGTGTGCCATCTTGTCCAAGGATCCGCTTCTTCTCTTCCTGTCCTCTGAGTCCTCTCTATATTCCTGGCTTTCCTGTCTTTGTCGTGTCTGTCCACAGCTCCTTCTATTCCTTGGCACTCAGGCGCAGTAGCAAACTTCATTTGCTTATGATTCGATACCTCTGCTTATGCTGAGAATGAGGCAAGGGGTTGCAAGATGGAGTAGTAATTATGATACGATACCTGTGCTTATGCTGAGAATGAGGAAAGGGGTTGCAAGATGGAGTAGTAATGGTTTTTATTTCTTCATCTTACAAAACAATTCCACCCTCTCACTAGATGACATCAATGACATGGCCCAGTAGGGTTTGTAATGTAATGTTAGGCTAGTATGTCTTAATTTTACTTTCCTCGCAGAAACTGAATTTGGGTTTTGCCCAACTAGATTCTAGCTATCACATGTAGTTCAAAATTATCCTTGTCCTTTTTGTTCACAAATAAATTTTTTGGGATGTTGGCATGGTCGTTCTCTTTTGTGAGCAATATATAATTCATGTGACTCGCACAGGAGTTGGATGAGTATGATACATTTTACAAGAAAAATATGGAAAACTCTGGATATTCAAGTATTTACATTCAGCGATCTGGAGACAAAAGAGATGGCTGTGGTATATTCTATAAACCTAAAAGGTATTAATATTTTCCCTTAAACATGTCACAACAACTACTGGTCCGAGGGAAAAAAGTAATATTTAACCTCACTCATCAAAATATGTGTTCTCTTGCATTCAGTTTACTGTGGACGGTTTCATGGAAAAACTGATCATTAATAGCTACATGTCTTCAGTCTGGGAACAATTTCTTCTAAATAATTGATCAGTGATCTAGATAGTTGAACATGGAACATGTTGGGTCTAGCGACTCTATGTACATTGCAAAAGTATTTTAACCTCATCATTTTCTTTGACTCTCTCTTATCTTTGCAGTGCAGAACTGGTGCAGAAAGAAGGAATACATTACAATGATTTAGTGGAAAAATACGTTCCTAGTGATCATGTCAATAGTGCCCTGGAAAATAATTCTTCAGCAGATGAAGGTAATTGGACTTGTATCCTACGATAATAATCTCATGTGAATCACAGTGGTTGCTCCATCATGAATCTTTAAAGTTGCAATCTGGGCTAATAATGCTACTTACAAGCTATATATTAGAATTCTTAACGCTTAATAAATCTGTCATTGGAGATGCATTATACATTAGTGTCTAACGAGTTAACAGACTCCTCTAACCTCATACTGTAGCTATTTCCTTTACTTTGGATTTATCTCTTGCCTGGTCTGATGCTTGACGTTAATAATCCATGATTTTTTCTCTCTTCTTCCAGACACAAATGCAAAACCAGATAATAGCAAGCGTGGAGATCCAAATGATCCACGTGTAAGATTGAAGCGTGACTGTGTTGGTCTACTCGCAGCTTTCAAGCTTAGTGATCCTTGTGAACACATTTTAATTGTCGCAAACACACATATTTATTGGCAAGTGAAACAGACAATTTTACTCTATTTGGAATATGCTTTCACAATTCACTGCATATTTTTGTTGTGTTTGGTCTTAGCTATATTGGTTGACAGCTGTCCAGCAAATGTATAAATTTCTGGTTGATACATAATTCTGTAGGGACCCAGAATGGATCGATGTAAAATTGGCTCAGGCAAAATATCTTCTTACAAGAGTATCTCAGTTTGAGCAACTCATCTCAAATAAATATAATTGTAAACCTTCAGTGATCATTGCTGGTGACTTCAATTCGACACCTGGTGACAAGGTATGCCTTGCATTTATTTCATTGCTTGCTGAAGCTGATTGACTTGTAAAAGCATCATGTGGTGTTTTTGCTATTATTTCTATCTAGTGTAATACAAAGTATAATTAGAACCATCATAGATGTGATTATGAGAGGTCCTTTTTTTATATAAAAAAATCCTATTGGGTGTATTACAATTTTTTTTGGACATGTATGGTCCACATGGGATGCAAAAATATCTTATAACACATGGACTTATGGACGCAAATGTAGATCCATGCTCTATTAAACAATATTATAAAGGGAACTTCATGCACAACTCACATATTGGTTATGTGATGTAACATACATTATCTGTCAACCTGTGTTGATTTTGGGTTCGAAATACAACTTTGTCCCACCTCATCATCTGATTAAATACTACAAATTTCAGGTATACAATTACCTTGTATCCGCCAACCTAGAATCTACAGATGAAGTTCCCATCAAGATACGCAGCCTTTATGCTGCGAATGGAGGTGAGCCAGAGTACACAAACTACACTCCTGGTTTTACTGGAACACTGGACTACATATTCTTGTCGGATGGTAGTTCAATAAAACCTACTAGCCTACTTTGTTTGCCGCGAGGGGATTCTGAGGATGTCAAAGGAGGCTTGCCCAACTTTCAACATCCTAGCGATCATCTGCCAATTGGTGCTGATTTTCTGGTAGTTAACAGCTAGTGCAGTTGTTGGTTGCATTCAACAGAAATAGTAAATGGCATTGAATAATTTGTGGTGTTGTTCAAGTTTCAGAGTTTAAATGTAATATCTCAAGGAACAAGCGTTTCTTTTCCTGTAGAGCCAATGGCAATTAGCAATGCGAATTTTATTCATCAGTTTTAATATGATAGTGTGTATGGGCATTGCGGATTTTTGTTGTTAATTTTTAAAATGATTCTTCTTCCTTTCGTTTTCTCGTACTGAGTATAGGGGGATTCTCCCTCCTTTCGTTTTTCTTAAGTATAGTGTGTATGGGCAGAGCTCGGCGTGCAGCAAAAAATCAGGTAGGTATATGATGACAGCTGGAGTAGCATCATCTGCAGTTCCAACTTTTAGGGTTGAACGCAGTCCAACTTGTTTAACTGAATAAGTTCTCTGGCTGCTCGGCCCTCTGCCAGAGCTGCACGGGAAGGGAAAAGGAAGGAAGGAGCAGGAAGAATGGCGGGAGTAGGCGGGAAGGATGGCGAAGGGGGCGGAGGCATGCGACCGGAGCACAAGATCAAAGACGATGAAACTTCTCCCCTCAACACTGGTTTCATGCGGTTTCCAACGAGTTGGAAACGGCGCCCATTCGAGTTGGAAACGGCATCTGTTTGTTTCGTGGGGGATAAAATGTTTTCCTTCTCTCTCCTGCTCGTTTCATGCAATCAGCAGTTTTCAATGAGTTGGAAACGACGTCCGTTTGAGTTGGAAACGGCATCCGTTCGTTTCGTGGGGATAAAATGTTTTCCTTCTTTCTCCTGCTCGTTTCATGCAATGTGCTGATGTATCACTCTATTTAATATGATCAGGCCATTCTGTGCCTAGAATGGTTCCTGCCTCATATAAATTTATCAACTCGTCTGACTAGGAATTGTTCCAGTCTCAAAACTATGTAACCGAATGGAGCCTAAGTGAGCTTTAAAAAGAACATATGTGCCGATTATTCTTTTTTCAAAGTATATATAAAAAGGTTGGCATAAATCGAATGACATTTTTCAATGGCTACAGAAATAACGCAGCAAGCTGATAAGATCATTGCAGTCGAATCTGGCCTTTTTCCTTCGCATATCCACCCTACGTCCTCCGATCTCCATGATGATACTTATACGATGCGTAAAACCCACCTCTGTGATGCTAATTTCTTCAGACTACATTCTAGACATAACAATGGTTCGATATCCATCATCGAACAGTTTGCCTGGAAGAGAAAGGTACAAGCATTGGCAATGAGGCAACATAAGAAGATTAAACTGTCCATATAAAACACATGTAAAACCTTACATAAAACGACGTAACTAGTTACATAAAGTAATGCTAAATCTGTAGAAGAATGGTAGTGGCACGCAAGTATGTACATATATCATATTTATGTATTCTACTCTTCTTTTTTGTCCTTTTCTCTTCTCTCTTTGATCAAAGACGAGCAACACAGTGGCAGCATCGTGCATGCAGCCTCAATCAACAGGCAAGCTGGCAGTGCTGAGAAATCATCTCCAGACACTCCCATGAAGGCAGCAAGAGCAACTCCAAGATAGCCACTGACGATAGTGGCAAGGGCAAGTGCAGACATGACAAAGGCCATTACCGATCCCTCACAACCAGCAGGGCAAAGTTTTGCAATATGAACACTGAAGGGCAGGACCTTGAAAAAAATAAGACCCTCGAGCAACCCGGAGAAGACAATCGTGTATATGGAGTCTGGTATTCCAACCTTCTTGTATATTCCCTGAACGAACAACACATCTGACAACATTACGAGTGCTGTGAGAAACTGCAGAACTGATAGGACCTTCCGGGCGGACATTGTTTTGAAGTACTTGTTGTATGACATGCTCCAAGCCAAGAGAGTGATTTGCCCAAACACCTTTGATAAGCCGATAACTGATGAGTCTAGTTTTAACACTTCAGTCTGATAGAAGAACATGGTCCCAAGTAGAAAAGGTATGACGGCGTAAGACACTGTAAACCATACGATTGACCCAAATATTTCAGGCATAGATAGGGCGCATGACATCTCTTTGATTTGCTTACGGATGCTGGTGAGTGCTGATAGATCGCTAGGAGTATCTGCCTTTGGGAGTTTGAGAGAGCTCTCAGGTATAGCCACGGTTGTGAAGAACTGGAGCAGTAGAAGGATCGCGAAAAACAGAAACATGATTTTGGGAGAAAAATAGCTGAGTGCAATGCCACCAAGGAGGTTTCCTAAAGCACCAGCAGAAGAGCCAAACATCCAAGCAAACGATTGAAGCTGACCTGATCCTGAGGAAGAGGACACTATCTTCCCAACCTCTGCTACAATGGCATCATTGGCAACCTCACATATGGAAGCACCAAAGTTGCTCAAGAGGAGAAATATGGTAAGAACCTGAAGAGAGATATCTTGCCAAAGTGCAATTGCTAGCCATGAAATTGCCTGCAAGAGAGCTGGAACCACAACAATCAAAAGGCAAGTTAGCATGGTAAATCCAAAAGTTCAGTAAGAAAGGGTAGAGGCATGAGCCTTTGCAAAGATATTAGTACAATGCTGACGTGGTTTTTACACCCATCCATTCATTGAGGATTTATAAATACATGCTAAAAGTAGTCTCTAAAATGGTTTGGTATAAAACCTAGGCCCCTGGGTTCACTTGACTTCATTTTTTGGTTATTTCTCAGGTCATATTTTCTGTTAACTGATGTGATTGGCGGATTGAGCAAAGTATTTATCGTTCCCACAACAAGTAGCTAATTGTTAAATGCTTCAAGATAAATTGAAATACAAGGATTCAAGTGATGCTAGCCAATCGTTTGGATGGTGTCCATAAATTGAGATGCAGAGTAAACATATTTTCTTTGTAGCTACAGTTTGAATCATGGGATATTGGAATAAGTTGCTTCATCATCCTTGAATTTCATCAAGGCACTTGTGTTGGGCAAGGAAGAATATTTTAAAGTGGACAGCTAGGGCCACATCAAAAGTTGACAGCGCATCCCTGCATGAGCTGGGTTGGGAGCTTTCTTGCTGGGTGATTTGTGAATGTGTAAAACATCAACAAGAGAGCAAATTTGGTGGAGGACCATGTAAAAGTTATTGCCTTGAAAGGCAAGTGAGGGGAGGAAAAGAGGACAAAGACAAATGGTAATTAGAAGAAGAAAAGAAAAGGTGAAAGAGAGCAAAAGGAACCGGTGAGGAAAAGAAGAGGACAGGCGGTGCGTGAGCATATTCTTTGCCATGCTGTCATTTGCCATGAGACAAACATGTACGAACAACACGGGAGAAAAGAATGTGAAAGATCCATGGGTGATTATTCTGTCGAAAATGCAAAAGGAGAAAAATGCTACTCTACGCATATTCATAAGCTTTTTAAGCTCAAAAAATATTCATAAGCTTCACTAAACTATACTCGACTAGGGAGAATTGGCTATTATATCGATTAATAAGGAAAATTATATATTATTAAATAGCACATGCAGGTTTAACAGGTACATTAAAGTAAAGAGATATATTTATGTTTCGGATATAATAAAAATGAGTAAAATTCCATCCTGGTGGCATACAATTCCCAAAATCAAGCAATAAGATTCGGGAGCAATGCGTTAGATTAAAGTCCTGGAAAGTTACGAGGAGAATAATGACGGCGTGAATTGGTAATGGCAGTTGTGGGTTCGGGATCTAGGCAGGAAATACAAGAACACAGAGGATATTACTAAAAGAAAATGGCGGAGAGGGCGTACCGCCGATTGCGACGTAGGGCAGGCGGCGATGGCCGCGTATGGGGACGGCATCGGAGAGGAGGCCAAGAAGCGGCTTGGCGACCATGGGCAGGTTGGCGGAGGCCTGGAGGATCTGCAGCGAGGAGGCGGCGACGCCCATGCCGTCCTTGAGGAAGAAATTGACGCCGAGCCATGGGAAGAGCCGGAAGCCCTGCACCCAGAAGCCCACCCCGATCACCAGCCGCCGCCTCGCCGCCGCCGCGGCACCCTCCAGCTCCTGCTTCTCCTCCTTCTCCATGACTGGGCCTCCTCCTCCCCCTCCCGTCGTCCGGGTTGGTTCAAATCAAAATCTTGATCCCGTCGCGTCGGCTCTGCTCCTCCCGATCTAAGAGAAGAGACTGAGCTGGCGGCACCCAGTGGGTTCTCTCACCCACGCGTACGAGGACACGTAGAAAGGAACTTTGATTTGATTTATTTCACCGGAATTGATTATTGGTGCGCCGGATCCACGATGCTCATGCGAGGAGGTGAGCACGCGTCGAGAAAGGGGAGCGGCAGCAGGAGCACCGCGGCCTAACCGACACACCCACACCCACGACCACGGGTGGGCTTGATGTGAGCGGTATGTATGGGCGAGCCTGTTGGGTTTTCACCGGGCCCGCCGATCATGTGGGCCTAACCAACAAATGTGTTGCTTGCCGCCTTCATCTCTCTCTAACGAAGAAAAGAAATTCTGTGTCGGTGCAGTAACTAGCAAGCTACTCCCTCCCTACCATCCTTGGAAGATTACTCTGCCCCCGCGTTGCTCCCACGCGAGCGACACGGGAGGCGACCCAAGCGCGCGCCGCAGCTTCCTTTCCTCCCTCCCTCCCGCCGCGCCGCCACCGGAGTAGGCCGTCGGCATAGCCTTGCCGCTTTGCCGTGAGGGCGGCGGCGAGGCTCTTCTTCGTGGCGCTGGTTGCGCCGAGAGGTCGGGGCGGGCTGACGGCGCCCGGGGGCATGGCATGGAGGGTGCGGGCGGCGCCGGGCGGGCGCCCAAAGACGCCCGCTTGCCTTGGCGTCCAGATCCGGCGGGGCATAGGTCGGATCCGTGCGGAGCTTCGGAGTTTGGGGCGGCGGCGGTGGCTACTGCCCAGACGCCGGTTCGGCTCCCCCGGGATCTTGTTGTTGCACTCTTTGCCGCTGCCCCGGGCGCCGGGCGGGCCTCTTCCTCTTCAACGCCCGGCGGTGGTGGCGGCGGGCGGGCGCAGGCCGCGGCATGGCCGGGCGGTTCCTCCTCTCGCGAAGCTGCGCGTGGAGGTCCGCGGGGGATTTTGCCTGGGCCGGGGCTGCCGTTGGCGTGTCCGTGCCGGGCGCATGGAGATGGCGGAGGGGCTCCTCCTCCTTCTCCGTTCACCCCCTCCTCCATGGTCTCGAGGGTGGCGGCGCCGGGGCTGGGCCGCCGGCCCGTTGTTGAGCGGCCGGAACCGGTGGCGACGGCCTGATCCGGTGGGCCGGACGGCGGATCCGGGCAGCCGGCGATTACGGTCCGCGATTCTTGGTCCGTCGGCGGCGCCAAAAGTGGCGGGTTTTCGTGTGGTTGGGGCGGCATTCTCTTCTCTCGGCACGGCTTCATCCCTCACGGCCATGCTACTCCGGCGGCCGGGCCACTCTTGGGGCCTTCGAGACGGAGACGGCAGCGTCGGCATGGGTGCTGGTTCAGGGGCTTTGCTTCCGAATCCGGTGCCCCCAGGACAGGGGGCGGCGCCCGTGATGGTGGGGGCTCTCGCCGTGGTGCCGCCGGGCAAAGAATGTCGGCAAGATCGTCATTGGCGGGTGCTCGGTCGGCGGCGGCAAATGGTGACGGCCGGTGTGCGGCAGGGGGACGCGCGCGGCGGAGTGAGGCTGGTCTTCGGCACGTTGCCTGGTCGGCAGAGGTGGTTGGCGTAGCTATTCGGCTGCTGTGCGTAGCCGGCGCGTCGACGCCCATCTGGCGAGGCTTCTGCAGGATGTTCGGCAACGACGACGGTGGTGAAGGCGTGATCCCGCATCGGGGCCGATGTCGTCGGTGCCGGGGACCTTGGGCGAAAGCCTAACGACGGTGACGCCTGTGGGCGCCGCTTTCCCCGTTGGGGGGCGTCGTACCTCAGCATTTTCCATGGGTGAAAACCCGGTCCATTCTTGGACGAGCGACGGCGGCGCATTGAACGTCGTAACCTTCCTGAAGGCGTCATTGTGGATTCAACTCGGTCGGGTTGTCTCGTGGCAGGGCATGAAGCCATATTCGGAAGTCGGAGCTGCTCTTGCGTCATACTTGAGCTGGGCAACGATGACCTACAAAGGCCTTCTGCTTCGGGAATTCCGGTTTCACATTTTAGTTGGGTCGTCGTTTACTCTGTTGTGTTTGCATGGTTGGGCTTCGCCTTCGTGGTGGTTCACGCCATGTTTGGCTGCCTTGTACATAAATTTGCTCTCTACTTATCAATGAAAGCCGGTAAAACGGATCTTTGAAAAAAAAAACTCCCTCCCTACCAAACAAAATCTTCTAATTCAAATATTGTTAAGTCGAACGTTTTAAAAGTCAAGTAAAGTAAATTCATATAGAATATACTAATATTTGCCATATGTTAAATAAATATATTAGCATTCGGCAGGAACTAATTTTGACTGTGTATTTGTTTAGAGTCATAAACATGATAATATTTTTTTAAATTTAATTAATTGAATATAGTTTGACTTTGACAAGGTTTATAATTAGAAAGGATGAAGGGAGAATTATATTTGTTTCATATATCTGTAGATCTGTATTTTTTTATATAGTAGTAGTTTGATGATATATGTGACATTTTTTCAAGTATGGACAACTCAATGGTACCCGCTATCCATATGGGTACAGATATGGCTATGAACACATAGATTTTCTAGTAGATGCAAACAATCTTCTAAATGAATATTAGATATAATAAGTGGAGAATCTATAACTCTTGTAACCTTAACCCCCACTAAGAAATTCTCTTGCTTCTAATTGGTTGAGACTTCAAAATCAAAGGAATTACCCTCACTAAGGCTTATTTATCTCCCACTAGCTATTTCTTTTGAAATAGAAAATAATTAAAATCCAATTGCACCATGGTGTTTCTCGTAATAAACTCTTCAAAATAAGACCCATATAAATATATTTTGATAACTTTTTTATAAAAAATTAAATATTTTCTAAGCAAAAACCTGTTTGTAAGTAAAAACCTAGCAAAACGGCATATCACATGAATTACATGTGGTTCTCCGAAACATGCATAATTTTATGAAGAAAAACTGCTAGAATTTTAGAAGGAGGATGACCCTCAGGTATAGTAGGGGTGGGGATTTGGGTAGATGAGATTTGGGTGATTGCCCAGTTCAAATAATCTATACCATATATGTCAATGGATACAATCTCCATAATTAACCTACTACATCCATATATATCTATTAATTCATAGTTTCGACCATTATAAACTTTTTATATTTCTACTTTATATCCGTAGCAATGCGCGGAGCATCCTACTAGTAGTCGTGGTATAAAGCCATTGTCATCCATGACTCCGATCGAGGATTTTTTTTTTAATTTTTGGAGAAGGCGGACCGAGGATGTAGATTGGGCTTGTGATTAGAAAGGCTAGATTATCGTCGATGGCATCAGTCTAAACCCATCTTGGCAAGTGGGTTGGATCGGCCCAATACGTCTCGAACTACATACAGTCGATGTTTCTCAGCCCAGCTTAGAGATGCGGGAGGCCAGCAGCGATACGCGCCGTCGATTAAGCAATCGGACGGCTAAGAGAACACCGCACGGCTCCGCTGTGCCCCACGCCTTCTCGTCACAAATCGACTAGGGCGTCTCGCACGGAAGGATCCCCATCCAGCAAAACCCCCCAATCTCTGCGCCGCTGCCGCCGCCGCCGTCGCCGTTCGCTGTCGTCCTCCGCCCTCCTCCGCCGCTGCAGTCTTCGCCTCATCGTCGCCTACCGACCCCCACCGCTCCCACTGCCACCGGTCTACCAGGGGTGTCGACATGTCTCAGAACAACCCTTCCCAGCTCCTCCCCTCAGGTGCGCGATGTTAGAGTGCCACTTTAACGTCGAGCTGTGCTCGCGATTCAGTTGTCTATGCATTCAATATTTCCGGGGTTCGAGTTCCTGAATCGGTTGTTTCCCTTTGACATGGCATGCGCGGATTGGTGCGGTGACCAGAGCTGATCGACCGGTGCATCGGGTCCAAGATCTGGGTGATCATGAAGGGGGACAAGGAGCTCGTCGGCACCCTCTGCGGCTTTGATGTCTACGTCAATATGGTGCTGGAGGACGTCACGGAGTAGTATGTCGAAAATCACCCCAAACCTCTAAACCCTAGTCTGTGATGTTCTTCTACGTTGTTTCGTATCCTGATGGTTAACACTCTTGGTTGTTTAGATGTGGAGCCTGGACAATTTCTTAGATATAGCTAAACTAGTGAAATTCGGTCGAGATCTTTGTTATAGAGGGTAGTTCAGAATAATTCCTCTGTCAGTGGGATTAGATATTGCATACACTTTTAATGAAAAAAAGATAGGTTGTCTCGTTACATGAAAGCAGCGGAGCTTGAATAATGTCTTAAGAGGTAGTTGATGTAACTGGTGTTGCTTCATAACTTTGTTAATGAGCTCTACCCGACTGC
The DNA here is from genome assembly GCA_015844335.1 of Chrysopogon serrulatus. Lineage (NCBI taxonomy): Eukaryota > Viridiplantae > Streptophyta > Magnoliopsida > Poales > Poaceae > Chrysopogon > Chrysopogon serrulatus. The sequence goes on from JADLZL010007154.1 coordinate 161,898, forward strand.
TCAGTTATTAACTGCTTGATGAGAAAAACACCATAGCATTCAGAACATTGTCCTATAGAAAGTTCCACCAGTAAGGATGGTTCAATCTTATTAGTGAAAGACAACAGAGATGCAGCCAAGTTATCTAGTGATCGCATTCATATCTACTTTCAAAACATGATTCCTTTTGTAGGTTTGGTAAATTCAGAACTCCAGAATTACAGAAGCTATCTCCTTAACTTTTAAATCAAACTCCTACCTTGCAGAAAAAGACGGTAGTTCATTTTCTTTGCCATTCTCTATATAAGCTGCAATAAGCCAACACTTCTTTAGAAGGGGATCCATTTTAAAGTTGTACTAGATAGTGAACTTTCCGGTTTCCCCAAGCCCATGCCTTGTAATTCATAGTAAAATTTTCTGTATATTTTGAAAGCGCTGAAGGAGTTTTGTTTGGTGAATCAAAACGTTGATATCAATTGTTCTCTGAACATGAAGTTACAACACTTAGCTATAATAGAAGCAATTGTTTCAAGTTAACTTAGATCTAATTTCTTCACCAGTTCACCTGCTCTATTAGTGAGTTATAGCTCTATTCCAAAGGCATTGCCTAGATGTCCAGTGGACCCAACTTGCCTTGGGTTGCCTTGTTGCCTTTGAAACCATGATTTTGTGTTTAGTTGCTTTTCTGAAATTTAGTTCATAATCTCACCAGCTTCATGTTTTATCCTGCAGTGAATATACTGCTGAAGGGCGCCGCATTACAAAACTCGACCAGATCCTCCTGAATGGCAACAACATAGCCATTGTAAGGATCATGATCAGATAATGCTCATTTTTAGTGCTTTTGTTATTGTCTAATGCTGATTGCCATGTCTAACACACTTGTCCTGTCACAGTTGGTTCCTGGCGGTTCACCACCTGATGTGTAATGAGCTTGTGCTTCCGAAAGTAACCCTTCGAGGTGAAGGAATCCTGGTGAACTTTGCACCTTATTTTGGGTAATCATTGGACGTTTCCTCATCTCGGATGTGTTCTCCTGTTTGTGATTATACCGAAGTTTATTATTAACTGTGTCGGCATGGAAGCTCTCTTCTGTATTGAACTTACTGACCTGAAGTAATGTGCCTGCATAGCTGTGGTTATATGATTGGCTATGCTAATTCTGTGTATCTCTGCTCATTATCATTGTACTGCAAATGTGAATTTCCCCCGGTAATGGATTATTTAGTGACCACATAACTTGAAAGTGCATCAGTTGTATTTGGTGTTGCTTGGCAGCACTACTGATTTAAGAGTTTTTGGTTAGATAAATCAAATTTTAGTATTTTTATTGCTACTTGAGAAAGTTATTTGAAAAATTATTTCTACAATTTTTCTCTAGTCTTATGGATCTCCAAGACTATTGTTTAAGTCAGATTTACCGCCTTAGTGGCTGACGTGGCACTTACTTAGGATGCTGACATGATGCCATGTTAGCTAAAACCGCTTTTAAAACCACTCAGAAAGGTAAATCAAATGGCTTTAGAGTTTAAAAACCCGATCTGTAAGTTTTGCGGATCTAGAGAGCTACTTAAGATCGAATGTACTGTGCAGAACGGAGAGTCTCGCATTGTCTGTTTTATAGCGCTAGACATCAGATACCGAGTAGTTTTCGGAAAGGAAAATCCCAACCACAATTTCTCTGTTTACTTCACATGTCGTATTTGAGCACGTTCTCCTTTTTAACCACGATTGGGTGCATACTAGATTCCTCCTAGGTCGATACTACTGTCCATCTCAGTTCAGGCAAATATATATACTTTTGTACTACGAGGCTACAAGCGTGGACGTGCAATAAAATCCTATCCTGGGACTACACTAGTCCGTGAACCAGAAGCATGGACGCAGGCGGAGGACTCGGCGACGACGCATCCCTCGACGCGCTGCGGGACGTCCTGGCCGCGCTCAGCGCCACGACCCCACGGCTCGTCTTCCGGAAGACGCTCCATAGACCTGACGTCGATCCCTACCAGGCGCGTATGCTAATTCCCTACAGGGACAACAGGCCCGGCCGGCGCCGGCAGCAGGGCGGTGGAATCCCCGACGCCGACGCGCTCACGGCATTCCTCACGGCGGACGAGAAGGACAGCGTGTGTGACGACTCCGGCAACTTCTACCGAAGGCACCAGGGGATGCAGGTGCCGGCCTACGACCGCCACGGCCGGCGGTTCGACATGAGGCTCAAGATGCTCCGGTCGAACAGAACCTACCGTCTCCTCGGCCCTGGGTGGATCCGTTTCGTCGCAGACAACCAGCTCGCGGAAGCCATGGCGGTGGCGAACGAGATGGGCCGGAAGATGGAGGTTGAGCTGTGGGCGTTCCGTTCGGCGGAGCTGCCGCTGCCGCTGGAGGGCCGCGTGGAGACCGGCCACCACCCCGACGGGGCTCTAGGGATGGCGATTCTGATAAGAAATTAGGTTAATATGAGCAACTCCAACAGTTTTGCAAATTGCTTTCCCATCCTTGTTTTTTAGGAAAAAGCTCAAAAACTCCTCTCCAACAGTTTGGCATATGGGTTTCCCATCCTTTTCAACTTGGCAAAAATCTCTTCCGAGCTCGCAAATATACGCGCAACCTTTCAGCGCGCATCGGCCTTTCATCGCGCCACCGCGTCCTTCCCGCGCCCGCGAAAGTTTCCCGCGAGGCCGCGACACTTCCCCGTCTCCTTCCCGCCTTCCCTCGTCACCCATCTCCTGTCGCCGATCTTCATCACGCGAAGGCCACATCTGCGACGCGAAGCCCAGATCAACGAAGCCTGCGGCTGCGTGCGGGGTTGAGGTATGTTTTCTATCGCTGATCGTTTCCTGGTTCCTGCTGGTTGTCGCCAGGGTTCATCCTCCATGCCGGCGGCTGCTAGGTTGTCAGCCTGGTGAAGGTAGATTGATCCAACGTAGGGTTCGCTAGGGCTGGTTTTGGGTTCGCTGGTAGATCATGTTTGGCCGGCTGTGCACTACTAGTAGTCAATCTTGTTGATTCATTCATACAGGAAGCACACACGAACTCATACAGGAAGCACACACGAGCACACCAGGAAATCAGTGTAGTTTATTCCTAATACTAGAATGACATGGATGTAAAATGCCTTTCCATGTTAGTCTGATTGTAGGTCTCCATATTTTGGTTTCACGAAGAAATTATCTAGACTGTCTGCTACTGATATAATATGCAAATTTCTTTGATCAAACTAATTCAGTTATCTCATTGTAATATTATTGTCGGGATGATTTAACTTCCGTGTGTCCAAACCTTGATATTTACGCACTACTGTTTTATTCATTGGAGTTATCATTGATGTATTCGTCTTAATTTGAAAGACATCATTTGTCTTTTTTTAGATTCGTTCAAATGGAAGAAATTGGATTCTATACAAACTTGATCACTGGAGATCATGTCAGTATTCCTGGTTTGGACGACTTGAATGTTTTGATGACACAAGGCACTCAGGAAACTAATGGTGTACCTTCTGAAGTTCAACAAGTTGATGACGAAGTGCAGGCACGGCCAAGTGCTGGACACCGTAGCAGTACAAAGGGTTTGTCTAAGAGGACCAAAAATTTTGATGACAAGGAGGATCTTGTTGTATGCTCAGCTTGGCTGAACGTTAGCAAGGATCCCATTCATGGGGCTAATCAAACTCGTTCCTCGTTTTGGAGTAGAGTTCGTGCTTTGTTTGAAGAACACAGGGAAACTCCATATTCTAGGTCAGAGAGCTCCATTATGCATAGGTGGTTAATTATTCAGAAGGAAGTGAACAAGTTTTGTGCTTGTTATGAGGCAATTGAGCGTAGGAATCAGAGTGGAGCAACTATTCAAGACATGGTTTGCTTTCCTTATTCGTTCTTTTATCTGTATTTTTATGATTTTGTTCATTTGTGCAGATTTAAGCATTGACAATTAATTACATTTGCAGATTTCTCAAGCATTGGAGATGTTCCAAGGAATAGACCAGGACAAGAAGCCATTTACTCTTATACCTTGCTGGACCAAGTTGAAGGAACAAGACAAGTGGAAGGCCAAGAGGAAGGAACTGGCTGAGCAGCAGAAACAAGGATCTAAGAAAAAACAGAGGATTAACACAGACTCCACGCCAAGGGATGTAGAAGCCAACAACACTGAAGAAGTGCAAGGGATTGCACTCCCAGTTTCTGAAGAACGGAAAAGGGGACCGGGTCAGAAGAAGGCAAAAGAAGCTCTTAGGTGGGGAAGTGGCGACGCTTGCACGGAGGCTTTGGACAAAATGTGGGCTAAGAAGGAGGCTTTTGACAGAGAAAAAGAGAAGGCAAAACAAGAGAGATTCATGGCTTCACTTGAGCTAGAGAATAAGCGACTGTCAAATGAAGAAAAAAAAGCTGAAGCAGACTTGATCAAAGAGGAAAATCAAATAATGTCAATGGACATGAGCTCCCTCACCCCGCTGCAGTATCAGTATTACGAGACTATGCAGCAGAAGATCGTCGCTCGTCGTTTGTCAAATTAGATTTACTTCATGTCATTTAAATTAAGGGATCTCCGGTGAGCAGCAAGCCGTCCGTGCGTTTTGTTCCGTCAACCAGGAAATGGCGGCAACAAATCTTGAAGAACCTAACCTGGCGCTAGGGACGGCGCGAAAGAAGTTCCCGCGAACTGGCGACGGCGCGAGAGGAAGAAAGCGCGGGGAAACAAAAACGTGTGGGTCCACAGTTTTTGTTTTTGCCAAGTGAATTATGGGATACTATTGGAGATAGACTTTTTTTCTCTTTCCCATATACTTTTAGGAGTTGGCAAATTCTAAGATTTGGGAAACAAAATTTGCCAAACTGTTGGAGATGCTCGGCTAGGGCAATTTTAGGACAAACTGGATATAGATTAATTATCTCAAATAATGTAGTACAATTCTTGCCTATATATATTGCCTTCTTTTGGATGTCAATTTTACTGCTAGAATCAATGTATTCAATGCGGCCTTATTTAGATTCTAACTTTTTTCACTCTCTCTCCATCACATCAAGGTTTTACCTAGGGATGAAAACGATTGGAAACAATCGATAAAAGGTCAAATCACTTTTATTTCTAATTTTTTTTCGAAAACGAAATCGATACGATATTGTCGGAACCGAATACGGTATCGATATTTCGGTAATTTCGAAAATGATAATAGTCGATCGGAAAATACATCAATAACGATCGGAATTCATGAAAACGATATCTAAAAAACAATAAACACATCAAATCGTATAACATGAAAAGAGCAATATAACTCGGCGTATCTCAAATAACAATTAATAAATAAAGTCACAATTAAAAAGACTACCAGAGTTACAAGTGCAGTATGTGATTTACTTGGTTGATTGATTGCTTTTTTGCTTTCTTGGCTTCTTGTTCCTATACGGACGACATTATTGCCGTACAATTCCTTCCCATAAAACTTGTGCTTCAAAAGTGTAGATTGTGTGCAAATCAGCAAGTATATAAATAAATTAGGATTTAAAGCCTTTGAATCGGTAATTACCAACGGTAAATTACCGGCAAAATACGAAAAATTCGAAAACGATCGGAAGAGGACAAAACCATTTTCACTTTCGTTTCTGTTTAATTTTATCATTGTCATTTTCATTTTTTCGGTTACCATTATCGTTTCCATTTTGACCTAAAAATCGAAAAAAAGTCGAAAACAATTGTCGGAAATCGAAAATTATCATTTTCATTTTCATCCCTAGTTTTACCTACATATATGGAGTATTAAATATAAGTAAAAAATAAATAATTGCACAGTTTAGTTGTACATCACGAGACGAATCTATTGAGCCTAGTTAGTCCACGATTAGACAATATTTATCACATACAAATGAAACGTGCTACAATAGCAAAGTTAAAATTTTTTAACCTTTTTCTCCTATTCGGCTCGGCGCGGCGTATGTAGCCATCGATGGTGGAAATAACTGTCGCCGTCAGATTATAACCTGTACTTTACCGAACCTGTGATTTACGCTGGTTTTTTCTTTTAAAAGATTGACCCCAGAACCTCCGGCTTCCGGCACGGCAGCACCGCAGCAGGGGCCACCGCGTCACTGCGTCAGCCATGAGGAAGATGATCCACGTGCTGAGCGGGCAGTGCAGATTCATATCAGGGCCAAGTTCTGGGAGGTGATCTACGACAACCATGGGATAAACGCCTCAACTAGCTTGGAACTCCAGCTCGAGCGCATCAACGAAGACCAAGAGCCTGAGACTTGAGAGGCGACTCCCACCAGGTTATTTACCGCTCAATCCCATCTCTTGCGCTCTCCAATTTCTTAGCTTTTGTCATGCTATGCTCTGAAATTTAAGTGACTGTCACAATGGTGACATTCTCACTTGCTCTTGCTCACTATGATCTCCATGGCTAAAAAAACCTTTTCTTTTTGGGCTTCATGTAGAAGATGATAATTTAAAGCATTGAAGTTTGTTTGCAAATGTAACTGACTTAGGGTTTATTTGGTTCGCGTCTTGCTTGACAGTGTCAGGCATCCACGCTTGGGAGTACTGTCTAGGCCAAGCAGGTTTGGCCACGAGCAAAACCAAATAGCCTCTTAAGGCTTCGTTTGGCAATTGGTGGAACCAATCTAGGGGGGACCTCACCTCCGCATGGGTGGGGTTGATCCAAGGGGGCCACCCGATCCACTTCGTGCGGTGGAGTGAGCTCGTGAGCAACGAGTGAGCCGCACGATACCCACTAGGGTTGATGAGGGTTGTTGGATTTGCTCCTATCCACTCTTTCCAAATACAAATTTTGCACTTACGTGGGTTACCAGTCCATCGTGGATCAGATCTACTGGTAGCGGGGTTTGGCCCCCATTCCACGCCAACCCCTCCCTATCCAAATGAAGCCTAATGGCTGCATGTAGGGATGAAAACGGTCAGACATGGTTGGAAAACCTGTCAACCGTTTTCTACTTCTACATTTGAATATGAAAGCACGGTAAAGCCAAATACGAACTTACGGAACATTGAGAATTTAATAATTAAACTAATTCGAGCGGAATTATATTGAACACGGTACGAAAAATCAATACGGAATATTGACTCGTGGACCAAATTCATAACAATTAACAAGCACATGACAATTAATAAGTGCTACAACTTTCATTCCATATAAATAGTATATCCATTTGACACAATATACGAAAGAAATGATTTTGCTAAGGCAACAAGCACGATATGCGATTAGTATATGCTGAAAATTTATTTAATTTTTTGAATATCTTAACAATCTCAAGTGAAAACTAAAAACTAGAAATTGTAGATCTTAACTATAATTTTATATAAAATTCATCTTCATCCGAGATCGTATGAAAAAGATATGATTTTTCTAAGGCTAGACTTCTAATGGACCAGAAACAATATAAAACAGTCGAAAAGAAGGTCGAAACCATTTTCGAATTTTGTATTTAGTATTTTGAACCAAATTTGAATTTATCCAAAAATACAGATTTGATTGGGTTAAATGTAGAAATGGTGTGGTTCAGTTCAGGATATATTCCAACCCTTTTCATCCCTAGCTGCACGTGTGCACAACTCTTTTCCCCTATCCAAAGAACAAGTTTTACCTATGTACTCTCTCCGTTCCAGAAAGAGTGTCATTTTAGACTTTGAGCATATCATGTTTGACCATTTGTCTTATTCAAATTTTTATTATAAATATGATCTACCTTTTTATGACATAATTTATCATCAGAGACACTTTAATAACAATTTATTTTTTTATAATGTGTACAAAATTTTTAAATAAGATAAATGGTCAAACACTGAAAAGTAAAAAAACGACACTCTTTTTGATACGGAGGGAGTACACTTGTGTGCAACGAATTGCAGTTGGAATGCATTAACAGCAGACTGCGAAACAGGACGAGATGTAAATCTTTTCAGTGGACAAGAGGGTTTTGACTCTCAAATAGTAGAGTTTTATTCCAAATCTCATACCAAGGCTAGGTAGGGGGAAGCCTTTTTTTTCCCTCAATACTTGGACATACGGATGGGTAAAATCACTCTAAAATTTGCAAAAAAGATGAGAATCAAAACACGAAATTATTTGCACGAGGTGTAAATGAAATCACTGGTAACTGCTATTTTATTTCAACAGATAACATTCGCTACTCTTGTTCTTCATTCTTCTAAATTCCCCCAACACCTTTCTACAGTTTACACTAGTAATTAAGCTAGTAAAAACTGCTGTGGCCCATTATAAAATTATGAGGTATGGTTTTATAGCAAAGGAGGTTTACTATGATATCATAACATTCGCTACTCTTGTTCTTCATTCTTCTATAAGTTGCCCAATACCTTTCTACAGTTTACACTAGTAATTAAGCTAATAAAAACTGCTATGGCCCATTATAAAATTATGAGGTATGGCTTTATAGCAAAGGAGGTTTACCATGAAATCATGCAAGCATTCGAATCATCTGTGCAAAATAACTAATTTAGCATTAGAGCTGTATCATTTCGTTGGATATTTTCCTCAAACCTGTTGAGTCTTAACTGAAACAACCATCTCAATATGTACAGACAGCTCTACAACTAAATCTCATTTTCTGGCAACTAGCCACTGTATATTACATAACTATGCTTGCACTTGTCTTACCTTCTCTGTTCATGTCCTATGAAGTATGGATAAACAAGGAGTATTGCTCACAAGTTGCGACACCAAAAGCTGGACAAAAAGAATCTAGTTGATGCACAGGATGTTCCCTTTGACCTGTTCATCAATTGAAATGTCCAAAGCTTCATTAAACTCTAAATAGCAAACTAGCAATCCAATACAAAGAAAATCAAGAATCAAGGACATAATAGTCATTCTCATGCATAAGTCAACAGATATTTACTGATCTTAAAACGGGTGCACGTTGTGCCTATCAATTCTGGTAGTAACCTACACCTACTGAAAGCATGATAATTTCCTGATGAGATCACTACTGAAATCAAGTTGACAGGGCAAGGCCATGGATTGTCCATTTGCTATCATGCATGCCTTTTTCTAGGGATGTGAGTGGTGGGGTGTTGCCGTGTTGTTTTGTGTTTTGTAACGGTTTTGCTACCTGGTTTTTATTTTCAATATAATCATACGCAACTCTCGAGAAAAAACAATACCAGCTTATGCATAAGCATTTATCCGTTTGTGAATGACATTAACAGTATTCCATGAAATGATGCTAGTTAAGATGCAGAGAACCATTTACAATTTTTAAAAGTGGCAATAGTTTTTGCAAGGAAGATAAATATTCTAATGAGTGCAGATTTGGCACCCTCGTTTGCTAAAACAGCATGTTGCAATGTTTCAAAAATCATCACAAAAATCATGTATGCAGTAAACATAAAGTTAAGTATAGCCACAACAATGCAGTTTGAAAATAATCCTAGATGTCAAGAAACAAAATAGATAAGCAGTCAACCTGGCACTATTCATTATGTGCTGACAGTGGCACTTCTGCTTTTTTTTAGTCTCAACATCAAAGATGAATTTCAAATTGAATTATTGCAGCCACACACTTAACTTTAGGTGTACTACCTACATGATTTTTGTGATTTTTTTTGAAACATCGCAACATGATATTTTAGCTAAAGAGGGTGTCAGACCCCTTGGGAGCCATATAATTTTCCTATTCTAATATACCACTAGGAGTTAGGGCAAAGACTACTTTGTCAAATTAGTTATATGTTTTTATGAACATACAAATCAATCAGTTCAAGAATTCAACGTTTCCTTTCCAAACATACAAATCAATCAGTTCAAGAATTTGACATTTCCTTTCCAGTCTCTTTACCAAAATTGGGTGTTACTCTTATACAAAAAAGTTTGAGCTAAAATTAAAGGAAACATTTAGAAATAGAGTAAAATGCATGAATAGTCCATTAACTTGTAACACGTGTCGATTTGGTCCATCAGGTTTGAAAATGTATTTTTGGGTCCATAACCTTGATTTGTGGTGCATCAATAGTCCGGATGACGTCATCAAAGTTTAAAAATGCATTTTTAGGTCCATAACCTTGATTTGTGGTGCATCAATAGTCCGGATGACGTCATCAAAGTTTTTTTGTCGCTCGGAAGTCGCGCCGTGGCAGCGAGGCGGCGAGGAGCTCATGGGCGGCGCACGCGATCTTTGTTGGGGCGCGGTATATTCGCAAAAAGGCCCCGGATAGGTCCTCCTCTCGCTTCGCTCTCCTCTCTCTCTCTTTTCGAACGTCCTCGCGTGCGTCCGGCCGCGCGGCGCCGTCGGCGCCGCGGGCGAATGCACCGCCTCCGGCAGCCGCGACGACGCCCGGCGGCGAGGGGTAGGGGGCCACGTCTCGGCGGCGGCTTCGACCCCGTGCGGATCATCAGCGGTCCGGCCCAAGCGGCCTTCGGGCGCTGCTTAGAGCGGGAGCTCAACACGCGGCCGCCGGGCGAGCCGGACTCATCGTCGGCGGTGCTTTCTCCATCTCGCCATCGCAGATCGTCGTCTCTGTCGGCCGGGCGCACCGCCATCACCGCCAGTGAGGCAGAGGGCGGCCGCCGGCCGGGAGCTTCCCCGGGAGCTCCCCTCGCGGTCGCGCGCCGTCGCCGAAGATCATGGTGGTGGTGGAAGCCGAGGCGAACCACAACGCGGGCGACGCCTTTCGAGCGGGCGGTTCGGAGGCGCGCCAACTACTAGCGTCGATGTTCGACGCTCGGAGTGCGCGTCGGCGGCGCAGCGTAACCGGACAGGCGCGAGTGGTCGGGCCTTGATGGGCAGGAGGATGGAGGCCGCCGGGATGGATGTGCCGGGCTCGCCTACGAGGGGATGATGGAAGCCGCCGAAGCCGCCGCAGAAGCCGCGGTGGGGCGGCGCCGGCGCCGGGCGGGACGCCGCATCTGTGTGGCCCACGACGCCATGGCGAGGCCTTCTTCTTCTGCTGGCACCGCAAGCCGCTCTACCCGCCTCCGGCGTGGAAAGCCGGGCGGCGTCTCTGGCTCACCTAGCTAAGCTAAGCTAGGCGATGATCGCAGTGCTGCACTTTGCATGCATGAACGCACGTGTCTACTACTTTGCATGATTGGGGGTTTTTTTGCGAAAAGACCGCCTCAAGCCTTGAGCACATGTGCCTTGCGCGACTTGTCTGAGCCACCTCGGCTGCCGCGGCGCGACTTACGGCGACAAAAAACTTTGATGACGTCATCTGGACTATTGATGCACCACAAATCAAAGTTATGGACCCAAAAATGCATTTTTAAACTTTGATGATGTCATCTGGACTGTTGATGCACCACAAATCAAGGTTATGGACCCAAAAATGCATTTTCAAACCTGATGGACCAAATCGACACAGCGTTACAAGTTAGTGGACTATTCATGCATTTTACTCTTAGAAATAATACCAGATTTGGAGTCTTCACTTACCAATCTAAAGTATCCTGCTTCAATAAGCTTATGCAGTCACTCTTGGCTCTGGAATGGATCACTTGAACTTACCTCATTCTTTGCAAACTGTTGTGAACCATTAGTCAGATTCAGCAAAATAGAAAAGAGAGTTTATCTAGATTATCAAGGAGCAAAACATACCGTTGTTGTTGTTATTGTCGCCATTGTAAGAGGCTGACTTGAGGGCAAAACAAAGTTGCTCCAAAAAAGTGGATCCACGGAAGGATCAGCAGGGCTCCAGGTACTCTTCATTGGTGTAGGCATAACAGGGGCCATGGAGTAAGCAGATCTTTGCACTAGCAACTCATTCATGTTAATATCAATTTCCCCTGTATCATATCTAGTAGCAGGTACCGATGCAACAGTCTTTCCTTCTACAATTTCTTTGCTAAGAGTACATTCTTCAGATAATTTTGTAGACTTCTCAAAGAAGCTTTTAAAGGCATCAGACTGAGATAATATGCTGCATGCTGATAAGCCCACTGAAGAGGGCTTTGATGGCGAACCGAGGCCAAGAGAAGGCAACTTATAGGGTTCAGTCTGTTGCATTGAACTTTCAATAGCTCGAATTTCATCAGCAATTTCTTCTGTTTTAGATGTATCTGACTGCCTGGTCTTCTTTGGTAGCCACCACCGGATGTAATTTGTAAGATCAATTTTCCTCTCTAAGCCAAAGCTTCCTGCAAATTTCCCATCCAACATGATATTCTTTCCTGTAGTTTCAGAAGTAATAAAATCATTAGCCACACAATCTGATAGAAGCTTCTATCACCTTAGAGTTTGACAACTACAAAGAACAGCAGAAGTCTGTACAGACTGACCACAACTAAGGCTCATGTAGTCATTGCCGAGTCCCAAAGAGGTATCCCATCTGGAATTATGAAGTTGCCTGCATGATAAGGCACACCAGTTTTAAGCTTTAAGAAGTGCCAAGATTCTGACTTAATGCACACAACTTAATGTTGTGACAGAGTATGAAGAAATTTATGCACAAGGTAGCTAGGATCAAACTAGCAATTGGAATTGGTACAAAATGGATTTTTTTTATGTTTTCTCCTTCAAGATATACATAACAGAGATAAGTTTCTATGGGTCAAATCAAATATTCCTAATGAATGACAGAAATCTTCTTTATTAAAGAATGAATTAAGGGTTCACATAAAAAAACAATTTCCATTAGCAGGGATAGAAATCTTCATAGCTAACACATACCTAAGAAGCCCACGATATTTTGGTAACCCCCTGTAGAAGGCACTGCTCTTTCTGCAGTGGATGGATCTTCTGGTCAGTGCTTAATAAAACAGAATAATCTGTTATATATATTAGAAATGCACAAATATACCTCCTAAGAGACACAAGATAGTCCTCCTTGGAGATCATCTGCATCTCTTCAAGGTCTCTTGCATAGTCAGAGACCTAAATAAGCAAACATATATGAATATAAGTCTGAACAAAAAAATACAACACAGCTTTAATTGACTACTGTGGTATTGAGCATGGAACAGAGATAGCATGATACTCTACAGTGGCAACTCATGTACAGTTATCAGTTCAAGCAATTCTATGTGTTGATATATTTGTTTTGTCACACTCAACAGAAGATATTGTTGCGTTTATTGCACTTTATCAGTCACAACAAACTTGAATCTTACGGAAAAGAAAACATTCTACTCAAGTAGAACTGCGCAATTATGACATGCAAACAACCATTTCCAAGTATCACTACAAAAATAATATAATTAATGAATCAAAGTACAGGTTCCGAAGTGTAATTTCTTGTCCAGCAGGTATTTGTGCAAGCATGATATAGCATCACCACACTTTGTCAAATTCAAAATAAAGGACAAAAAGAAGGCAACCATCGTGATGTAGACACATCTTAAATCTGGTTACAGTCTCAAAACCTCCAATTTGAAAGTATAAAACCATGTTGCTCAATAGCTTTTGTCAAGATTTCTTTGTATATATGCACCTATTGCTCAATGTTAGAAACAAAGAAGGGATTTTTTTTACCCCAAAAAAAAATGAGACCCACAAGATGCTTCCTTAATTAAAAAAATTTTATTAATGGAAAGCTGATTTTAACATCTCATTACCCAAATGTTAGAAACAAATAACGGTCATTTTTATGAAAAAAAGTTTCCACAAGACAGTTCCTGAATTAAACAATTTCTATCAATAGAAAGCTGATCTTCGTGTCAAGTGGGAGAACTTTACAGCAATTAATAACACGAGCCACAATCATCACCACACAAGTAAAAATGACTCACTGGAAAATTTATTTGTGTTCCAGCTCCCCAGTATTTTAATGCAGCAAGGTCATAGGCCCTTGCTGCAGCCTCTTCATCATCATATGCACCTGTGTTATTGCACACAGAATTGAGAATGATTAAAAAAATCATAGCAAGTCTGCAAATTAAGTTAAAACCAGGATGCCACTTACCTAAATATACTGCAATAGCAATTGTGCGATGTAGTTTCCGTGCAAAAGAAACAACTCAATCAAATCAGATCAATGATAGCTATGCAGAAATAAACATTACAAAGAAACCAATATTGTTGACTAAATACAGTTATGCATCACCCAGAGATATGAAATATATCAGAGGAAACTGATTCACAGCACGGTGATTATGGCATAATGCAAGAACAACCATTATTTTGAGAGAGTCAACTGATTCACAGCACGGTGGGAAAGGTGAGCAGGTTTGAGTATCAAGTGTTAGGTTAAAGAAGATTCCTCCAGTCACCAAAAGAAATATCGATTTGGAAATCTAGCTTTTACCATTAATTTTTGTCAAGGTATATTTATACGAAAGCAAAATTGCAATATTAATTATAAATATGTTTCAGAAAGTTTGTCCGATATTTTCACAAAACCAGATTCTACCTGGTTTCATGGGATAGATGAACTATTAATATGTCCAATGAGTACGAATTTGTCATATTCAAGTAGATATCAATGGTAAAGTATTAAAAGTCTGACTTCATGGTACATGCAACCAAAAACTATATTATGAGCAAGAAGTTACTAGTTCACATTAATTTATGAAAGATTTGATGTCTACATAACCAAGCCAAACTATCTATTCAACCTAATCAGGTTGTAATGGACAAGTTTGCCCATCTGACATTTGCAATCTATTTAGCAATTCAAGAACACATATATAGCTGTAGCTACTCTGTATTAGAGAGACAGACATACCTTGTTTTCCCTTTTTGTTCTGATTTTGATTCCACGTGCTTTTGTCCCAAAGGTGAGCCTCATATCGACCTGTCCACCTATGCCTATTGACGAGCCAAAGTCAGTTCTATATCAATGTATACAAACATATAAGGTAACGGAGAAAAGGTTAAAAATAGTTATGACAGGAGTCATGAATTAATGATAGAAATGTTTGTAGTAGAAATTGGCTGCTAAAATTGCTGGTAGCGGTAAAAAACACAGCTAAATCATTTCGATTCAGTTGCTGGACCGGAATTGCTTCAGAAGAATTCAAAACTCTAGGTATTACATCGACTAAGTACCCATGCAACAACAACAACTGTGGAGTATAAGACCATGAACAGTGATTGCTCAATAAACATCGATCCACTACCAAGCTGAAAATCCGACGTGCCAATGGTTGCCAGAAATTTTTAGAATTCAAGTAGTTGCCAAAATTATTCATGACTTGGATACCTGCTAAGATCGGAAGGTCAACGCAGTCAAGACTCAAGAGAGCTTAACTTAACGAAGCTCTTAAGACGTGAGATCTCCTCATTTCCAACTCCACCTACAGCCGCAACCATTCGACCTACAGCTACAGGGTATTGGGATTGCGCGCACATAGTAGATCCCGAGTGGCCGAAACAACACGGCAAGCTCTTAGCAAAGGACGATTAGCGAGGGCCTAAGCTCTCGGGCAGGCGGCAACAAGTAGCACGGAGAGGGGCAGGGACCGCGCGGCGCGTACCGGGTGACCCCGCGGTAGATGGAGCTGCGCTTCCCCGCGGCACAGGGCGGCATGCGGCTGATGCGCTCCTTGGCCGTGCACACGCGCTCCTTCCGCACCGCCAGAGCCCTCCTGGGCACCAGCTCCCCGGACGACACAGCCGCCCCCGCGACGGCGCCGAGCGACGAAGACGAGCCGCCCTCCCCTGCCCCCGCCACAGCCACGGACTGCAGCCCCGCGGCGTCGGGGTTGGGAGGCCATGGCGCCCTCCGCCGGCCGGATCGATCGGGGCGGAGCGGAGCCGAGCCGCGACGGCGAGGGCTTTCGGTGTGCGCAGCCGCAGCGCAGCGAAGCGAAGCGTAAAACGGGTGACCGTTTGGGGGGCGGCTTTGGTGGTGGTGGGATTTGAAATGGTGTGGAATGGGGTGGGCCCGCGGAGTCGGGGCGATAGGGACGCGTGGAGCCCAGTGGGCTGGCGCAGGGGAGACAGGCGGGCGGGGGCGCAGGGGAATCCGAGGATGGGGCATTCATGAGTTGCCCTCGCGATTGGACGGGGCGTGTCTCTGGGCAGGTGGGTTGGGCCCGGACGTGACATTGGAAGTGGGGATCGGATTGGCCCGTCGTCGTTTCATCGGGCGCGCTTCTCGAGATAGACCTGGTGCCTCGACTTGAGTCGGTCGACGCGAGGCCGGGAGGCCGCGTTTGTCGTCGCGTCGTCGTGTCGATGTAATCCTCCACGTCTGCAGCTGCAGCATGCCGTACTAGGACAAAGCGTAAGACACAGTGACAGTGCAACAGCATGTACTACTTCGTCCCATAATAATTATCGTTTTCGGTTTTCGTGCTACAAATTTAACTTAATTTGTAGAAAATACGTGCAATATTTATATCTCCGAATAATTTTGTTAAAAAACTAGATTTAAAGATCTTTCCGATGATACTAATTGATAATATTTATTATTTATAAAAATTATTGACATTTGTTTCTCGGGAAACGAAAGCGAGAGTTATTTTGGGGCGGAGGGAGTACTATTGATTAATCAGTCTTTTTTTCAATTATTAAGTGCAGCATTATTTGGCTACAGTGGAACCAACGGGAAAGAATGTTCGTTTTACCTTGAAAGATTTATCTACAAGCGAGTTATATTTATACTATCTATAAGGACGTCCCACCAGGACTAGCAAAGTACATAGAAACTTATTTGGTTACATATATATATATCCACTTTAATTGTATGTAAGTGTGGAAGTGGAATAAGGTGGAATTTGTACACTATTCTAGACCAATACATGAGGAATAGGGTAGATACAAGCAAGGACAAGTCTACTTACGGAGTAGATTCAAACGTCAACTGAGTACACATTACTTTAACCAAAACAATATCTACATATAATGCTGACATGTGTTTATTATAAAAAGTTAAAAACACAATTTAGCCCCAAACTCACAAAAGCATATTCTATGCCAAATATTAGACTTTAGATAATGAAAAAAATTGACACACCTTTATAGTTTGAATATCCAACTACAAATCTTATGCCCACCATGGGAAAGTACAACCAAGCAAGGTCTAATTGATCAAACTTTAGGAAAGAATAATAATCATAGAATGCTCGTATCACTCGACACATGGACAAGAGCGAGGAAGAGCAAAGAGTGAGCTTTTGCGTTTTAGGCATATCTCTCTTACACGTGGTGCAGAACATGACATTAGTCGACGTCGTCATTATTCTGAGGGACGCCCTAACGTGCAAGTGAACTACCAAAATCTAGACTTGTCACAACAATAAACATAGCAAAGTAGTCTCAAAGACTTCTATAAACAATTCTACACGGAGTGCGGTGCTAACCTTATGACTTGGGAGTTGGGACGTGGTTGGCTTACAACCTGATGAAATTGGCAAGGCCAAATTATAACATGCCTCAAATATAAATTGACTGTTTTATGCCGATATTCTGTAGGACAAAGAAATTTTACATCAGAGCACATGGATGAGCATGGAAGAAGCTAGACGATCGATTGGGCTATACCAAATTTATCAGAGCATGACCAAATTTTAGTCAAGCACCGATTTGCTATAGCCAAATTTTTGGCTTCACCACCTGGCATCACGACACAATCCAAACAACCAGTCAACCATAATATAAGACCAAGAGATGTATAGCGCATTAGATAATTGTTGTATTAAAATGATTATCCATAGACAATAGATAGATAGATAATTCAGCATTCGATTGTTGGATGATATGTGGTTTAATATAATAGATAAATGATACTTCTCTCAACGGACAAAAAAATTAATGTTTTTTTATAAGAGATTTGTTTGTTACAGTTAGGGCGTCTCCAATGGTCTTCAAATAGCTAGTCTAGGAGGAATTCTATTGGCTATCAAGACATCTTTGCAAATAGCTAGCTAGATGAGACATAGAAATAAGAAAATATAAACACTATAGTGGAGAGTTATGTGAGAGAGGTATTTCTAGAAGATTGTGCTAGACTAGCTATTTAGAAGTCGCTAGCTATTTGGAAGTCATTAGCTATTTGGTCTCTCTCCCAATGTAGCCAATGGAAGTGTTACTTTTTTATTATTTTAATGTCTCATCTAGCTAGCTATTTACAAAGATGTCTCGATAGCCAATAGAATTCCTCCTAGACTAGCTATATGAGGACCATTGGAGAGGCCCTTACCAGTATACTACAGCAGTTTACCACAACATGCCACACTTCCCGCGCCTAACTTAGGTGGCAGTTTGGTGTGATCATGTCACCTGCCGTACACGCTCTTTCAAATCGTGATGTGGTGAGATTCCAAATCATGAGACGTGGACACGAGATGCAGGTGCATCGATCAGGTCAGACGCCGGACAAGATTCCGAGTCACCGTAGACACAGAGCTGACGCACGCGAGAGCAACGTGTGCGCTAGCTACGCAAGTTCCTCGTGATACGCCCAACGGTCACAACACTCGGTCGAAATCGAATTAATCAGCAGCAGGTACCAAAAATACCCTGATGAGTACTTAATATTAGTATTAATATGGTACTACCGTATACTAATTATTACTGTATTGTAAACATGCGCGCGTGCAGGAAGTCATCAACAGAGTCGATAGGCGTCGTGCCACCAACGGGCGCGCGCTATGGAGATTTCAAGGCCGTTGCGGCTCCGGCGGCGGCGGCGGCGGCGACGGGGGGAACTCGTGCCGGTTGCTTTGAGCATCCAGGCACATCTGGAGCTCCTCGTTCTTCTCGGCGGCGGCCTGCAGCTTGCCCTCCAGCTCCGTGATCCGCCGGTCCTTATTGGCGTCGCCCCCGGACTCGGAGAAGTAGCCCGCCAGCCGCGCCAGCATCGAGGCCGGCTTGGACGCGTCGATCACCTCCTCCCAGGCCGACCTAGCCTTCCAGCCGCCGCAGAAACCCAGCGTCGTCAAACCCAAGGCCTTCACCCTGCCGTACCAGCGCGACATTATGATATTGATTGATCCCAACGAGCTCGTGGGTGCCGTTGGATGATGATCCCCTTGGCCCTCCGGACGGACACCGGTCTCCTCTTGTTTCAATCTGTCTCTCGAGCCCTCGACCCGGCGAGAGGTGCTGGTGAATTGGCGATGCCGTGCGCGTCTTAACCCTGCGGAATATTTGATGTTGTTTTTTTTGAACTCATATTTGATGTTGTTGATGTACGTGTTCGGATAGATGTTGCCGTAGTATGCTTTTGTACTTTACTTGGAGTATATAATTGCAACTATTTTTTATAATAGTGCACTGCATGCGTGGATTGCGTCGCAAGATGTAATTAGGATTTGTGATTGTGTCGTGTGCGGTTGGCCGGGTCGCGTAGGAGGTGGCGCGTGCCTATCACGATGGCTGTCGCTTATCAGGTCGATCTTTTCTCTGGGTGTGTGTACCTTCGCCGCTTCGCGAGTGGAAAAAAAAAAAATCGGTGGAAACATTTGATTCTAAAAAAGATGGATTTCTGATGTTTATAGAAATGAAGAGGACATCAGGGAAAAGAACCACTTCGCTATTTACAAATTATTAAAGGCTGACATTTTTTTATTGTCAACTGCCTTTGTAAATGGCCTAAGCATATCAGTCGTCTCTATCAGATAATAGTCACTATCACAAATTTGATTTCAGAAGATTGATGCCTGAATTAATAGACATTCATCCCAGTATCCCACCACACCTTCTTCCTCATAATTACAACACATCTCACGCACAGAATGTCCGGCTGTCCGCCTCATGCGCCGCACCGCATTCACCAACACTCCCAAACTCTGATTTTAGTAATCTTCTTCCAAAATTTATATTCTTTTCATTCCAAATTATAACATTTTGATTTTTCTATTACATATATTGTTTTTATTGTGTATGTAGATATAATATATATCTAAGTGCAAAAACACATATAGATCTAGAAAAACAAATGTCTTCTAATTTAAAATGGATGAAGCACTTCACAAAAAAATAGAATATTTTTTCTCTCGTGACAACACTGTTACACGGACACATTTGGTCTCAACATGTTATATAAGAGAAGTAAAAATGCCCAATCTAATTTCTGTACTTTTATTTATTTTTCAAGATAAACCAGTATATAACATCATAAAATTGATATCGTCCACCAAAACTCATTTTGAGATTCTTCCTAAATATCAATTGCTATAAAAAAATTACAATGTTTTTTTTTTCTCTCGTAACAAACGGGACACATTTGCTCCCTACTTAACTGTTATAGGTTTTCCTCTTGTCACAACACCTGGAGGATAAATTGCTGACAGAAATTTAGTAAACCAAACTTTGGTTAGTGATGGCCAGCAAAAATTGGTGGTCGACCAAGATAACGAAATCACAGGAACTTGCACAAACAATGGCCAAACTGTGCAAATTTTAATCGACCCAGTCCAACACACACAACACAACCTTAAGCCGTCAAAACAAATTTGATCCCTTGTTTGTGGGAATAATTCAACAAATTATGCTTTCCTCAAGGCATTGTTTAAAGAATGATATCAAAATCTGTCCTAAGAGTCCCATGAAGCAAACTAGTTGCCAGTTGGAGGAAGCATGGTAATAGCAAATCATGAACCCCATACTGCTGAAGCTATTGTATTTGTGTCTGTATGCCTGGGTCTATTGTACGCCTACCCACCTGGCATAGTCGATCCACCTGCAGACATGCATAGTCAGTAGGTGAACTGATAAGCACAGACAGCAGTGTTAATCTCCTGAGGGTACAGAATACTCACAGTAGAGAACCCAAAAACGTATTCCCTGTCCGAACTGCAAAACATGCTGCACTCAATACTAGTTTGTGGTGGTGCAGTAGTGGCTCGAGCATCCGCTGTTCAATCACTCCAGCCAAAACCTGGTATCTGTACAAAGTTCAAGAACAAAAACGATCAGAAACCGTTTGGATGACATTGTTTAAGAAAACCATGGTATCAAGAAACTGCAATTTTGAAAGCACGAGACATGCAAAACCATGTTTTAGAAGAAGAAAAAAAAGAGAGGTGCTGCGTGCCTGCATGGAGTTTCTAAAACTACAAAAACGTTAGCCTGTTTGGATGACGTGGTTTTCAAAAACCATTGTATCAAGAAACTCTAGTTTTATAAGCTAAAGGCATATAAAACTGTGCTGTAAGAAAAAGAGGTCATGAGTGGAGTTTCTAAAACTACTCTACATATAAAAAGGATGGTTTTGACAAAGTCATGGTTTTAAAAACTGCAAGGTTTGTTGTGCAAACACCAGAAGGTTTTGAAACAAAATTATTTTTGGAGAACTGCAGTATTTATCCACTACTTCAAAAAAAATACTTTCCATATATTTGGATGTTGTAGTTTTGATAAAGTGCAGTATCAAGAAAGTTTACTTTTAGAAGAGATGTGCAAAACATGGTTTAGAAAAAGGAAACAGTATAGTTTTAGCAATACCATGGTTTTCAAAATTACAAAGATCGTTGCATCCAAGCACCTTAGTTTTAAAAAACAAAGTATTTCACAAAACTATAGTATCTTACTAAAAGAGTAAAATGCATGGCTGCCACGGTGGGACGTCCACGTAGGCAGGATTCATGTGACGACGTGATCTAGACTACTTGTGCAGCACACAGCAAGGTTATGGACCTAAAAATGCACTTTCAGACCTGATGGACTAAACCGACATTGGCACATTGCATTACAAGTTAATGGACTAACCATGCATTTTACTCTTACTAAAACAACAAAAATACTTTGCACGCAAACAAGGCCTTAGCAGTACCATGGTTCTCAAAAACACAAGGTTTGTTTTTTCAAAACCAAAGTACTCTGAAAAACCATAGTATCTCTCCAATACTCTGAAATTTTTTTGTATCTACTAAGCACCAAACAGACTAGCAATAAGTTAATGAAAGATTGTTATGGCATCTACTGTAAGGAGTTGAGCAAGCAACATTTTCTTCTTTTGCAATGGATAATATGTCATTAGCATTTGGTACTTCACAATAACCACAAAGGCAACGACAAGGACTTGTAGATATACAATCAGAAATGTACAAGAATTGTAGTTATTGTTATACTAAAGTTCAAAATCATAGATCATATTATGAACTGTGCAGTAGCTTGCACTGATATAACATAGCAAATCAGGGATGAACAAAATATTTAACAAAGATAACGAGCTGTGAGATTGAAGTCTTGCGTCATCTATGAAGTCCTGCTTCCAAGAAGAAATCCTTGGATGCAAGTTCTCAAAAAATGCCATGTTTGTGAGTCAGCACTATCTATATGATGATATTGTTAGATATAGCTGTATATGTGACTGTATTTTCCTCTTTGTGTAAGGGCCTCTATGCACATATGCCCATGTATATCTTTGGGCTGTTGCCCACTGGAATAGATTGAGTTCATTCTCTCCTAATAGATATGACCTTGAGTAGTGGAATTAGTAAATTTAGTGACAGGGTGCAGATAGTAGGAATGCTCCTAACTGTTTCTCTCCACAAACAGACAAATCCTTACAAATGGAAACTGTTTCTAGAGAGAAACGATACAATCCCTAAAACATGTCTGATATTCAGAGCCAGAACCAGGAACATTTCTTGAATTCTCCTAGAATCCAGAAAAACTTGCTTCACAGAAGAATCAAAATCGGTTTCTCTCCAGAAAAGTTTATTTGAGAAACTGAATCCCTGCAAAACAGGATATTTTGAGAGCAAGGACCTAGATGAGAATGCGGGGTGAGTTTAAGGAGTGCTGGTGAGTTTCACTCTTAATGTATGTTCGACATGCTACCATTTCTGTCCCCACAACTATACATGTGCATGTCCTAGGCTCCTAATGCATCATATATATACATATAGCCTCCTAACGTGCCAACTGGAATAGTCAATCTAAATTAGAGGAATTCAACATAACATAATCACTGAGTGAAGTTCATCAAAGGAAATAATTAATCAATTGACAAATTAGAAATCAGGGAAAATGTTCGAGAAGATGATTGTTACCTGAGGTTACTTGAAACTGCCATGTACACACCATATGCAACACTAGTTGATAAAATTGGAATATTCTCAACTTCACCATCAAAATCCTTGCTGGCAGCCTTCCTTGCTTTAATCAGTGCATTGGTTACACCAGTACCAATCTGGGGAAAAAAATGACCATGCATTGTAAGCTCTTACATGTTCTTGAAAAATTGGCTTTAATAGCAAAGATGACATTGAACCATTGACTAGATAATTGATTGTTAGACACCAAAAATAAACAGTATCATCAATTTACCACCTTGACCTGATTTCTTATACAAGAACAAAGACACTCTGGAAGGTTGGTGATCTATTTAACAAGTATTCATCAATATATCTAACATTTAAAAAGGTTAGAGTATACACCACCTATACCAAAAAAAAAAAAAAAAAAAAAAAAAAAAAAAAAAAAAAAAAACATAATAGGTCTGCACGCTCCAGGGCTCACAGTTTTCCAATAAACAACGGCCATCCATAGCAATATAGCATACATGTTTACATTGCAAAGAATTCAAGGATTTCCTAAATAAGTACGGCATTTTTTGTTTTACTTCCTGCTTAGCACAACAAATTTCAGAAAAGAAACTACTCTGTCCCACAATGTTGGTCATTTTGGCCCTGCATTCAAGTGTCCAGGTTCATAGGGTAATAAATGCACCTCAAACACACCGGCGTCCAGGTTCATGACCAAATCAATGCACCTCATGGAAGGCTAAAGCGTCCAGTATATAGGGATGGAGGGAGTACGGCTCTAGTGTTACAATCTAACAGCAAGTTGAACCAGACTGAATGTTTTTCAAAGACATTACAATTGCATCATGACAAACTTACCAGAGAGGCACTAGTTCCGACAGTAAAAAGCTTTGCACCATTCCTCTGCAAGAAGACAAATTGTGAGTTCATAACAAAAGGCCATAAAGCTACTTAATGTCAATTTGTTGATTGTGAGCAACAAAGCAGAGCACAGAAATTCAACTTTACCAAAATAGCTCCTACTCTCTGCAAAAGTGAGTATGATGTCCCAGACAAAGCAACCTGCAGCCGAAATTCCATATAAGTTCACAAATCACAAGTCCCCAAAAAACAAAATTATAACTTTTCTTTCAGAATAGAAGAAAAAGTTCAATTTATACAAATATGTCAGTCGAAACAGGGGGCAGAATAAATCTAAGAGACTTGATCCAATCCAATTAATAGTTAAGATCATGCTACCTGGAAGGCATTATCTGGGCAGTT
Organism: Chrysopogon serrulatus; assembly: GCA_015844335.1. Classification (NCBI taxonomy): domain Eukaryota; kingdom Viridiplantae; phylum Streptophyta; class Magnoliopsida; order Poales; family Poaceae; genus Chrysopogon; species Chrysopogon serrulatus. Next base: position 185,992 of record JADLZL010007154.1, read on the forward strand.
GTAGAAGAACTTAGCAATGGCTCCAGAATTCATCGCTAGTGGTGGCTGTAAAGATACGGTTGGAGCAGGAAGCCATACAAGCATAAAATCTGCAACTATTGCCATGACCTGGAAAGCATTAAGAACTAATGGAGATTAGAAGTTTTGTAAAGGAAGACTCTCCAAGATTCTTAGAATGACTTATAATTTGGGATGGAGGGAATATAGTTAACAACAGAGATTTAACTATTTTCTTTTTTTTTTTTACATTGATTTAACTATTTTCTGAATTAGCACAGATGAAAAGGTTGAGCCATTTACTATGTCTATAATTGTCAACACTTATTAACAGGCTGAGTTGGGAAAATCTTGCTGTTGAAATACTGTTTGGGAAAGGGGTAGACAAAAATAAACTAGTGAGAAAAAAATATCATAATTTAATAACCCGTTAACAGTCGAAGTAGCAAAACAATTAGTGGTGAACTAGCGAAAAAAAATATTGTAATTTGATAATCCATTTACAGAACCCAATAAAAAGTAAAAGTTTTGAACTATCCATCTCATGCTTCAGGTAGGTCTTGTTTTTTGAGATAAATTGATGTTTATTGTACAAAGTTTTTATTTAAAAAAATATGATTCTGTAATGTCTAGGTAGAGTGCAGAAAATACGGAAAGGCCTTACCATGTTGGACTTCAAAAGTCAAATATCAGGTAGCAAAGTTATTAAAGAAACCATTGTAAAGGGACATATCTAGAGCTATCAGTTAACTTGTGCTAACATGCTAACCACATCAGTTAAAGCAGTAAGCCAGCATGAAAATTGTCAAAACATGTCAAGATAAGTCCTTAAAGCTGTCTAAATAGTAAGAAAAAAGGAAAGGAGAAAAACTCTATCCACTTAAAACCCTTTCTCATGTTTTTAATATATAGGACAGATTGTATTTGGACATTAAATATTATAGGGCTACTGTTTCCTTTTTTTGGAAATTGATTTTATAATTGTCTAAAGGGACTGGCATGTTATAACACTACTATCACAAATTTTCTGAATTAGATAACAGATGGTCATTTTCGCTCACTTTTCAGAGGCAGTGACAAAGGGTGAACCAAAAGCAAGCAGGGGCTAATTGCAAAAGCTACTGCTGTACTAGCTATTGAAGCTTCTCAGGTATGACTATAGAGCAGTCCTATAAAGCATTGATGAGGAATATAGTCTACCAAAACTAAGATTATAGACTATCAAAGCTACAGCTGTCAGAGGAGGGGTGAGGGGTGGAGGCCCAGTTTCGCCTCTATGACACTCCGCCCCTGCTCGGAGGGTAGAGATGGAAAGCTGAAAAGTGTGATTTGTTGGACTTGCTATATTATCCAAAAAAGACATGAAAGCACCTCCAACTTGAGTAGAGTAGGCATTCAAAATAAGATAAACTCTCTGGCCTGAACAATGATGACAAGAGAACAGAAGCAAAAAAAAAAGGCTCATAATATTAAAGTATTAAAGAAAAATGCCAAGTTGATCACAATGACGAAAGCAAAAGGGACTTATAGAAACATACCACATCTGCAATCACAAAGTCAAGCTCTTTGACAAAGTTCTCCCTCCTTTTCTCATACTCTGCAGCAGTCTAGCAAATTAAAGGAGTTGTGTCAAACTAGCTGCAACAAATTATACATAACTTGCTAACTAAATCACAGAATCATCTAACTGAAACCAAGTCCAGAAAAGTGGCAGGCACAAACAAAGCTCAGTCATACTGATAACAGAAAATGAACAAATAAAAGGCCTATAAAAGATGTAGTATATTATGGGCATCAAATAGGAATATAATGATGTTTTTCAACAGTAATGCTGTTAGACCAACCAGCATTGCACTGCAGTACTCTTTCTGCTTTGAACAGTTGACATAAATTTGTGTGCCCCAGGGTTCTCAGTAAGAACAGGCTTGTACTTGATAGCAACAGGTTTGTATTTGATAGGACGACCACATATAAAGCCAACAGTGGGCCACTACTGCATATTGGCAATGGCAAGTGGTACACCTAAAACGAAAGTGAGGGAACAATGCTATACTATCCTCTTGTCATTACAGAATCACTTATATTTTGGAGCAATATTATACTTTAGGGTATATAAAGGCTACTTTATTCCTATTTGTCTACTGAATCGGCATTTGCTTTTGCATTTATATAGAAAAAAAATACCAAGATTCCAAGCAGGTTACTCTCCCTCCCTCCCTCTCTGCAAATAGGTTGCTCCTGATTTGAGAGAACCAAAGGCATTTGGCCAGTGGCGGATCCAGGATAAGAATTAAGGGGGGGCTAAGTAATTAAAGTTTTGCGCTAGAGCTAGAAATTAGTAGTAAATTTAAGACTTAGCTACAGTAATTCAGTGGAGTTTTAATACTTAAGGGGGGGCTGGAGCCCACCCAGCCCCCCCTTTGAATCCGCCCCTGCATTTGGCTATGCCTAAACTCCAAATCAAAGGTAATTACGCTGATTACGCCCAAGCAAGCATCATTTTGAGTTATTTTTTACTGAGACGTAGTAGTGCCAGAATCGGACAGTACGCATCAACCATCCAGCCCCGAGCCCCAAAATAAATCTGAGCCAGGAAATCAGCATGGCATCTGAGCCCGGACTACAAAACCACAATCGGGTCAAACCCCATCGAACCAGACCACATCTGATGATCTGAATCACAAACCACAGAAAAGAAAATGATAGCCTGAACAAAGAAGAACTACGAAATCCCCGCGTACCTTGGTGAAGATGCCAACGCCGCACTCTATGGCGACCTTGGTGAGGAAGAGGTCGTCGGCGAGGAGGCGCTCCTTGAACCCACCGAACTGCAGGAGCCACCTGAACACCGGCGAGGCCTCGAGGTCGACGAACCGGCGCACGATCTCGGCCGGGATGCGGCCGCCCTCCACGGCGGCGGCGAGGTCAGCCGGCAGGCTCTCGAGCTTCCGCCCGAGCTGCGCCAGAACAAACAGGGCCTCCCTCCTGTTGACCGAGGCGTCGTCGCCGCCGTCGCCGTCGCCATCTCCACCTTCCCTCCGCCTCCGCCGCCCGAGGGAGGGAGGTCGTCCTCGCCGCCGCCTCCGGTGACGCCGCTTCCGCTGTCGGAGGAGGCGAGCGGGAGGGGAGGGAGGTGGGGCCGGTCGAGGCGGAGCGAGGGGAGGTGGAGCGGGAGGGAGCGCAGGAAGGGGAGGGAAGTGGGGTGGAGCGGCGGGATGCTGGGGAGGGGCTGGAGGCGGAGGTGGGTGAGGGCGGCGGGGGGAGGAGAGGGAGAGGGAGGTGGGGCGAGGAGAGGCCATGGCGCGGGGGCGTGGATGTGTGGTGGAGTGGAAGTGGCGGGCGGTGGGTTTTTGGGACGGAGCGCCGGAGCGGGCTGTGTGGGTTTTTGGGAGGGAGCGGGGAGCCGTCGACCGGGAAGGGGAGGTGTTGTGTGGTGTCCGGTGAGGAGGAAAGAAGAGGAAACCGTGCCAGAGTTTTAGCACGTGCCCTGGAGCACGGAAGTAGGGTGCCAACGACTATATCTGGCCATGCAGCCCGTGGGCCGGCCCGGCACGAGGCCCGGCAGATTGGCCCGCACGAGGCCCGGCCCGGCTGCGCCAGGTGCTCGGGCCGGGCACGTGGCGCGGCGCCGCACCCGGCCGGTGGCGCCCGGCCCCCAACGTTATATAAGCGGGGGCCGGCGCTCGCCCCTTCAACCCTAACCCGAGGCGTGGGTGCCCGGTGACCTCGCCGCCGGTCCTTGAGTTCGATAATCATCTCCTTCTCCTTCTCTTGCCTCCTCCCTCCCCTCCCCTTCCTCCCGGGGTACCATGTGAGTTCGTTGTCCCTGTCGATTCGTTCCGCCAAGGGAGGTGGGTGTCCGGTGAGCTCCCGGGACTGGCGAACTCGGAACCCTAACCCTAGATCTAGGTCGCTCTCAGCTCTCGACTCGGTCTCTCACTCCTTCTCCTTGTTCTTCGTCTTCTTCGCAAGGTGGGTCGTCCTCCCCGCCTCGCCATGGCAAGTCTAAGCGCCCCGGCCCACCGCGTCGAGGGACGGTCTTTGGAGCCGTTGGTAGGGGCCAGGGCGAGGGGCCCTCTAGGGTGACCATGCCGGGGTGGTGGCGGATGTCTATTCGCACCACGAGGAGGAGCCGGATCGGGGGCTGTTCGGCATCGATCTCGGTGACGGCGAGCACCCGATCGTCGATGCGGCGACGACGACGTCGGGGTGGACGCCTCCACCGATACGCATGGTACTTCAGTAAGCGGGATGTTTGGGATGACGGTTGAGGTCAAGGACTCGAATGATGTGAGAATTGCCGCCAGCAAGATTTGTGGTAATAGACGCTAGGCGGGATGCTGGTCATTTGAGGCGACACACGAGAACTTGTAAGGCAAGACATGCTAATGATAAGAAGGTCCAATCTAGGCTTGCTATGAATGTTGATGCTTTGCATAATTGGGTGTATGGCTCTTGCTCGTCTTGAGTTGTGTCGGTTGATTGCTAGATTAGATCTTCCCTTAGGCATTGGTGAGACAGATGCCCAGGGAAAATTACATTAAGCGTGCTCATAACCCTAGATTTCGTAAGGTATCTAGGCGAGACAACTACTAGAGATTTGGATAAATTGTTTTCGAAAGCGGCGTGCTTTGCTTATGAATTCTGTGTTGCCCGCTTGTTCATCTGTTTCTTTGACATCGACATTTGGTGCGGCAATGCAAAGGAGGACTATATTTCTGTTGTTGCTCATTATATTAGTGCTGATTGGGAAATGCATAAAAAGTTATTGGATTAAGACTTATTGAGGTGTCACATTCGGGTGGATAGGATTGCTACTTTGTTATTGAGGAGTTTGGTTTGATTGATAAGATCTTTGCTATCACCCTAGATAATGCATCCGCTAATTCTAAAGCACATGAAACTTTGCAACTTTGTATTGTTTAGTTATTTGGGTTCTTATCCCGCACCTACGAGATGTTAATCCTACAAAGGTTAAATATTTGCTTGTGCATCGGCGTTGTTCGTCATATTATTAACCCGATTGTTAAGACTGGATTAAAGATTCTCAAACCTTATCTTGAGGATTTTAGAACTGCAATCAACTTTTTGAACTCATCTAATCACGTAATTGCATTGTTCTCGATTTTTGTAAGGCTAGAGGGTTTAGACCTAGAAAATTTGGATTGGATATGGATGTTAGATGGAATTCAACCTATTTGATGCTTAAACATTTGCTGCCATACAAGGATGTCTTTTACGTGTGGGTTAACTCTAATTATGGTAAAGAATTGTTGAAGCCTTTGAAAGCAATCGGTATGTTCTTTGAAAGCGGTAATGGTATTCTTGGAACCTTTTTATGATTGTCTTGTTATCTTGTCGGTGTTTATTATCCCACATCTCCACTTGTTTTGCATCATATTCTTGACATTCTTTGAACATTTGCAAAAATTTGAAAGAGATGTGAACTTTAGATCAATTGCATGTCCTATGAAGTTTAAATTTCTTAAATATTGGGGTGAAATTCCATTGCTTTACTCTTATGCATTCATCCTTGATCCTAGAGCTAAGATGAAAGGATTCTTTAATGTGCTTGAACTACTTGGTAATACACTTGGTTCCTCTTATAGTTCATATTATGGTATTGTGAAAGATGAATTGTACAAGTTGTTTAACAAGTATGAGGAGAAATTTGGTGGTGCGGCTAGGTCTCAAAGGGCTTCAGCCTTGACTCATTGTGGTAAGCGAAAGCAGGCATGGGGAAGGATCTTTGGAGGTCCTGGTGCATCCCCCCGCCTGCTCCCCCTCATCCTCCTCTTTTTTCGCTCCATCCGGTCCCGGTGTTAGTGAGCTATGCTTACTTGGGACAAAGTGATCTTGTGACTTGTTTTGATGAATCTTTTGACATCTTTGCTCGGTGGCGTGACCACAAGCAAACATATCCAATCCTATCTATTTTGGCTCGAGATATCATGTCTGCTCCAAAGATCTCCGTGTCTTCTGTTTTTCAGTTGTCTTTGCCGGGATACTCGATGACCGGCGGCGTCGCTTATTGCCCGAGCATGTGGAGATGCTCACATGCATGAAGGCTGGGAGCTTGGAGCAAGAAGAGAACAAAGCATGCACCGAGGACTTTGATCTAGAGGAGCAATTCAAGAATCTGTTCTTGGATGAAGAAGATTCAGGGCTGAGCAGTTTGGATAGAAAAGAAGAGAAAAGGGAGAGGTAAAGGACTCATATCGCTGCTACGCTTTGTTCCCCGCTTGTTCATCTCATTTTGTTTATGGTTTGGGGTAAAATCACTCATACATGGTTTCTTTGCGGCAACATTTTGGTCTTTTGGTGCAAGTGCAAGTCCGAACTAGTGATTGTGACTTGTGAGAGAGGTGGATTGTGAGATTGGCTATTGAACTGTTGTAATACAATTCACAAACACTTAGTCTAGGACTTTGCCTTGCCACGCCAGGCGGTTGCCATTGTTGGAGTGTTGGTTCAGCGGCTATTGTAATAGGATAGTACAAGACTTTCAAGTTTGAACTATTTTGAGTTTGGTTGTACTCTTTTTTTCCTTTCTAGGGTTTCTCACAAGGGTGAGTTTTACCTAGAAAGGTTTTTAATGAGGCAAAGATTGCACAAAATGACTCATTTTGATTATGAATCAAATGATTTACGTGATATTTTCGTGATTGTGTGAATGTGATTTTGTGTGTGTGATATTTGTGCTTGTCGGCGATGTTTATTGCCTCACGGGCCAACAGACGGCCGGATAAAATGGCCGTGCCTTGCGGGCGGCACGGCGGGAAAACGGCCCATGGGGCGTGCCTGGCCGGGCGTGCACGAGGCACAGGCACGGCGGCCCGAGGAGGCACGACGCCGCCGGGCCGGGAACCCGGGCCCAACGCCGGGCGGCTGGCACGGCCCGGTGGCCATATATACCAACGACCCACTAGTGGGCCCCAGCCTTTTTCCCGTACAACGAGTCCATCAGGGGTTGGTGGTACGTGGTAGGTCGCTTGAAGCCTCGACGCCCGAAGCTACACGCTGATGGCTAGTGTAGTAATCTCAGCTAGTCAGCTTCCAGCCTTCCACGTCTTCATCGGATGTCCAAATCAGCTCAGATACTGATTTCGCAGTTGATCAAAGTAGTTTTTACAGAAGCTGTGGTAGCTTGCTTTGACGAAAGGATTAGGGAGCACGGTGAGAGGCGCGTTGTGGCCAAGTTCAGCAGGCATTGTCAATGATGTTTAGGACTGAAAAGGTAAAGCAAATGTTAGATAAAAGTGACTTGCCGTGGTCTACCTTGGGAGAACTACAACCTCAAACTGCTGGCTCATTAGTTAGCCCTAGTCGAGAAATTTAACTTGACCATTTGAAATCAAATTCCATTTGCTGTATTGCAACTTCCAAATACACTAAGGCCTTGTTTAGCTGTATCTAAATACACTTCAAAACCGTAGGGGATTGAAGTGTATTTTAGTTCAAAATACATTTCAATCCCCTCAAAACCGTAGGGATTGGAGTGTATTTAGATGCAGCCAAACAAGGCCTAATGTGAATCAAATCTATGATCAGCAATTGAGATGCCTGAAAGGTACAGATATTCAATATCACTTTATATCAATGTAAAAAGGCGTTCTTCCTTTCTGTCCATGCACATGTGCTATCATGTGATTTTTTACATGCATGCGCTAGCCTGATCTTTTAATAGTTTACCGTCATGGTATGAATATGAACCGAATGTTTCATGAGTGCTTTCATTTACTGCAGGAGATGAACACCAATGGTGAGACTCAAAACTTGTACGGGTAAGCGGATGAGAAAGTACAGGCTGACTCGCCAACACAGGCATGAGCGGTAAGTTCTTAATGTTAATGACTGGTGAAAATAAATTGCTGGCTTAAGCTCAAGGATGACTATTGACAGAATATGAAACATTACAACAAACGTCTCAGAGACAGACATCTATGAAACCATGCATAATTTGCTCATAAATACATGACCAACAAGACCACCTCTTTGTCGATCTGGGCATACTTTAGCTGCTCTGATGATGGGTGCCCGTAAAAATGAAAAAGCTGTACCTAAGCACCTCCTTGCTATAACCCACAACCATGTCTCTGCTCATTTGTCGCAAGGGGCAGATAGTTAATCTGACTTAACTGGTGCTTGTGCGGTCACATCTAGTCAGATGAGTCCAAACCATAGTCAAGCATTTCTTTTATGTTTAGCTTGATAGAAGGTCCCATGGATGAGCACACGTACGCTGTTTTCCAGTATATCCCTTTAGCACCAGATGGCTTGTTCCTCTCAACAGAGCGCTGTGAATGGATAGCAAGAAGTATATCAACACTATCCTCAGTAAAATGATAAAGAGTAGATGTTTAGTAGGAACATAGATCTTACAACAACAGCCATGAAGTTTGCAATGAGATCTTCCTCTGGAAAGTCAACCTTGCCAAATGGAATATGGACAATTCCTGATTTATCAACTCTGTATTCAACCTTCCCTTTCTTGAACTCTTCGATAGCCTGGAACCATTCGCACAATTAGCACAATCTATTTCATTGGTCTCCTAAGGCAATTATCGCTACAATTGGTTTGAACTGATTCAATTTTACAACTTTTTCAATTCAAATATTAAGTAATACTCCCTTAATTTATGAACAAAAGAATACTTTAACTGCCATTTCCATGGTAGATCTATTATTGGATACCAATACCAATAACATTAAGTCAATGATGGTCACACCTAAAACGCGTATGACTGGTGCACAAGTCAGCATGACTTTATATCTGGGAGAGAGGGAGAAGGAGAGGGAGGGGGAGGGGTATGAGCATGCATCAGAAGTTCAGAACCATAATCCATATCGAAGGTCAACTGTCTTGTACTGTCCTCGTTAACGCAACATTTTAAAGCCTCGGCAAGGATGGATGCAGAAACACTTAACACACTCAATATAAAAATGAAACTCAACACGTTTTTCCAAATGAATAACAACATACATGTCAGTAGTCCTTGCTCCATTTTGAGTTTTTGGTACTTTCAGCCTTGCTTTTAAATAAAATAAACTGAACCGTTAAAACTGGACCAGATTTTAAGTCCTATCCCTCAATCAACTTCCTCACTCCTTTTGCTAGTTATTATTGCCAATGCTTTATGTTGCTGTCCAGGGTGAATCAGGATTTCATAATATTATTATTACAACCGGTGTACTGCCATAAACCAACAGCACATATCCTCCAACATGTGTCGCATCTAGTTTCCTCCAAGGCGATCAGTAAAACCAACTACTCCCTCCATTCCAAATTATAAGACGTTTTGGCTTTTCTAGATTCATAGTATTTGCTATGCACTAAGATATACACTATGTATAGACTCATAGTAAAAATAATGTATCTAGAAAAGCCAAAACGTCTTATAATTTGGAACAAAGAGAGTATTTCAACTTCCTGAACTCTTGGTAGGCACAATTAAATTACAAGCATGTGTTCAACATAACACTATGCCTGACCCTTGAATTATCCGAGTACAGGAAAGTAAATGCAACTGACAAAGGTAGGAAGATACTTATACATGAATCCTAGAAGTCAGCTAAATGGCATGCAGTTTAAAATTTTGTCACAATGCCCAGCAATGAAGACAAACGATTTAGAAGCAATATTGATGGAAAATCTGAGGCAAACAAAATCTGTATTGACATCCTCAATACCTGAGTAATGTTTGGAGAAACAGTGCCAGCTTTGGGGTTAGGCATCAGCCCTCTTGGTCCTAGAATCTTACCCAAGCCGGCAACCTGAAAAGTAAACAGAAATAACTCAGCCTGACAATCATTTAAAGGGGAGGCATGTTGAAAGTTCCAATGAACATGGCAAAGCATGCAAGATGCAACAAATATATACAGAATTTTGGACATTTAGTTTAGCATTAGCTATCAAAGATTATTATAACCAATCTATTTTATCTATAGAAAACAACATTTTCAACAGTTTACATGGTAAGACACTTAAGACCTACAGTAAGCACAACTAAATAGTTTGTTTCAAATTTTGCGGCATTCTCCAATAGTAAACTGAAAATGAAGGCTGAAATGTTAATAGCTCATACCTTAGGCATCATATCAGGTGATGCAATCAATTTGTCAAACTCCATAAATCCTCCTTTTATTTGTTCAATCAAATCTTCTCCACCTACGATATCAGCTCCTGCAGCTCTAGCTTCATCTATCTTCTCACCTGTAAGGTCAGAAAACAACTATTAATGCATAATGATCATGATTATTTCAACTACTGGTGCCTCCATCTTTATGATCATGACAAGAAAAGCATGACTATCTTTCACAAAGAATATGAAAGGCAAGTTTCAGTCATTCAAAAAGGGTTTGCTACACAGCACAAAAATAGCACCATCCCAACTCCCAGGTGACTTGTGAAAAACAAAGAAGTAGAAACATTCATGAACATAAAAAAAAAACTGATTGTAATATTCTTTTGCCAAGTTACCGAAGACAAACTAACTTTGTCCAATCCAATATGATGCATTTTAACTCTGAAAGAAGACATGATACTTTAAGAAAAAAATTTAACCAATCGGATTGGTGTAATCAAATAGCTTAGCCCATAATATCAGTACACAAAGTTTGCCTAAAAATAAAGACAAGAAGCATGTTTCCGATTAAACCCATAGGCACACATGAAGCAATAGTATCAGAAAGAACAATCACATACAACGCACTAGCACAGTGATCCAATGAGCCAATGCATCATATACTGCAATTGACACGATGAATTCAGTTGCATTAACTATTGCTTAACAACATTTACGTTGTGTTTCAATCACCGCGCACCTTGTGTGAGAACCGCAATCTTCACCGACTGGCCAGTTCCCTTGGGCAAATTCACCTGTGCTCACCACGAACCAACACAAATCAACGAACGCAACAGGACACAAGCAACCAGAACGGAACGCCAGAAAAAAGAAGAAACAATACCGTGGCCCGGAGCTGCTGGTCATTGTACTTGGGGTCGAGGTTCATGCGGAAGTGCGCCTCCGCCGACTCAACGAACTTGGCGCTGGACATCCGCTTCATCAGCGAGATGGCGGTGGGCACGTCGTAGTCCTTCTTGCTCTCCCTCAGCTTCTGTATCTCGAGGAACCTCTTGGACCTCGTCTGCACACCCTCAAAACCAGCACAGCGTCACGGGCCATACACAACCAATCAAGCAACAGGAACCAGATATATACGAAGGGGGGGGGGGGGTGGGGGGGGGGCGGTGTTCGATGGTATGCATACGCGGTCGCGCTTGAGCGGCAGTGCGGCCTTGCCGGTGCGCGGCCGCGTCGGGGCCGTGAACGCGGGGCCGCGCCCGCCCTCATACCCGTCGTCATCGTCGTCGTCGTACTGGCCCCGCTGGTCGACCTCGACCTCCTCCTCGAGCACGGCGCCCTGGGGGTCGGCGACGGCGGCCGCGGCGGGGCGGCGGAACGCGAGGAGGAGCCGCGGGTAGGCGCAGTGGCGCAGCGACGGCACGGAGGAGGGGAAGAGCAGCGCGTTGGGCGAGGAGGATGCGGTGGCCGCCGGCGCGAGGAGGGAGGAGGAGGAGGCGGTGGCCGCAGCGGCTGTGGCCGCCATGGTGGAGGGAGGAGGGGGAGGAGGGCGGAAGGAAGCAGATAAGAGGGAGTGGAGGGATAGAAATAGAAGCCCAAGTGGCGGCAGCGCGGGTTATAGCCGATGGGGTCTCTCCGCCTCGGTGTTCAACTGTTCATCATCGGATAGGGCCGTGGGCGGGCTGCGGTGACGCGGTCGCAGGGACGACGGGCGCGGCGCCTGGAAAACTCCCCTCGTTCCGGTGATTTTGGCTCGGCCGAGAGAGAGCCCCGGTTTTACATGCCGGATCTTGGGCGCGGGGGGGAGCACGGCGAGTTGGCTGGGCCGAGACGCGCGCCCGTGTGTTCGGGGCTTCCTGATTTGGCTCGTCCCCGAGAGAGCCGTGTGGAGGCGCGCGGGCGCGGGGCAGCCGGACAGGTGTGTAGTCGCGGTTCGCGTGTGGGGTTCGAGCGGCAGCGACGAGGGACCCGTGTGTGGCTGCGAGCTGTGTGGGAGCCGGTGCTGCTGGGAGATTCTCTAGGACTAGTACTAGTAGTAACCTTTTTCCAGCGTGACAGGTGTTCCTTTTTTTTTCATTTCTGGCGAGATTTTGTGCTTTGGATGGGATGATCCGATGTGATCGAGCTTATCCGCGATCGTTTTTCTGGTCGGAGTTGCATGTCCTTTGCTTCGTCCCTCATTTCTTGTGGAATCCTTTTACGATTGCTGCTAACCGGGCTTTCAAAGAAAACCGACCCTCTGGAGGTGACTGATGATTGATACGATAAATAAAAAGCAGCATGGTGCACGTGAAAGCGTTGGTTGTTTGCTCCATCGGCCGGGGGATACACAATAGACCAAGTAGCGCAGGCTAGCAGCTGCCGGAGGCTTTTCATTTGTGGCTGCAAGTCGCTCGATCATATGCAAAAACTTGAACGCAAATTCTCACCAGGCGGTAACACTCTTCTCGGTCACCACTCACCACATCTGACGCCTGCCTGCTGCTTTATTACTTCACCATATATTCGGTTTGGATTGGAGGATAAAGGAGAATAGGATGGATCGGTCTTTTTCTATTGTGTGTTTGGTTTGGAGATAAAGTGATAAACAGGACAAAGACAAGCGCTTTGATCCAGCACTTGCAACAGATACAGGAGCGCGCGTGAAGGGGTGTGTATTATTATACTTGCTCTTATGGACGGCGACGCCAAGGTACTCCGCCGACACCACCTCGCACCGTCCGGCGCCGCCGGTGTCCACCAACCTGCTCCCCCTGGCGGAGTCATTACTTAGGCCAGTCTCAATGGGAAGTTTCACCTCCCAGTTTCCAAGATGATGACACTCACCATGAAACGATATCCCTCAATGCAAATTTCAATTCACGTTTTCATTGGGTGCTTTTAACATTTAATTAGTATATATATCGGTGGTCCCACATTGCTATGTTTCCTTCAGAACCGGAGCTGCCACATCCACGGCGCTCGGCGGTGGAGCTAACGTCCACAGCCTTGCTGTGTCCACGGCCTTGCTCGTGTGTCGAGCTGGGCGGGCGTGGATCGCAGCGGGCCGTCGGGCGGCGACGCGGAGGCCGGAGCTCACAATGTCGCGGCCAGCCGGTGGATTTCGCAAGCCCGCAGCAGAAGATTTCGCGAGATGTCGGCGACGGATTTTGCGAGCTTGCGACGGAGCATTTCATGGAGTCGCAACGGAGGATTTCGCGAGCTCGCGGACGCACTCCGTGGACTCCGCTCGGCCGGCGGACTCTGTGGTGGCGGACGCGCCGGGGCGGAGGAAACCGCCTCGGCGTCCTCGCAGAGCCCAGCGGTGATGCGGTGGCGAGGTGAGCGGAACGGTGCGCGCCCGGCCGGCGCCGCGCTCGCGCCCGCGACGCCGATGGAGCACGCGCCCGCCATCGCGACGGAGCTGCCGCGGAAGACCGCGACGGCGATGGATCTTGCGATCGCGACGACCATGGAGTTGGCGACAAAGAACCGCAACAGCTCCCCGCGGTCGTGGACGCCGATGGAACCCGCAACCGCGACGGAGAGCTGCCAAGGAAGACCGCGATGGCGATGGAGCTTTTGCAACCGCAACGAGCTCCCGCGAAGACCGCGACGGCCATGGAGCTTGTGACCGCAACCGCAACGGAGCTCCCGCAGCCGGCGAACCATCCCCTCCAGCGCCCATGACACGACCCGAGCGCCTCAGCGGGGGTTTCACACGATTTCCCACGACTTGGAAACAACGCCGATAAGTTTCATCCCCACGAAACTTTTCCCTTCTCTCTCCTGATCGTTTCATGCAAAAACTTTGCATGTGCTGATGTGGCACCTCATTTAATATGCATGAAACTCCTGGTGAAACCCCATTGAGACTGGCCTTATCCCAACCATCGAGGACCCCTGCAGCTCCAGCCCTGCCCTCGGGTAGAACGCATGCCTGTGCAGCGACGCGTTGCCGCGCTCGGTGCGGGAGCGGTTGGACAAGCTGGTGAACATTTGTCGGGGACGGGGCCACGGGGCCCAAGAAGAATGGAAGCTGGCAAAACGATGAGGAGACCAACTGAGGCTTTTGTACAAAATCTGATGACGATGGTGATGGGCACCGGTCACCGGCGATCTAGATTTGAAACTGAAACCATTAGAGCATCTCTATCAGCTCACCAATATTTCATCCCCAATAGAGTGATATTGGTGATCACCAATACTATTTTTCTAGGCTATTAGGGGAGGTGCTCCAACAGATCACCAATAATCTTCCCCAATACATATAGAGTCCACCTGTCAAAAGAAGGTGATAGTTATGTATGGTGTGGAAGATAGTGAAAGCTAGTGGTGAACCCCAGTTATTGAGGGAGATGCAACTCCCCTTTTATATGGAAGGGAAGATGGAGGATATATTGGTGATCACCAATAAAAAGGAATTATATAGGGGAGGTGCTGGAGGAGTAAAATTGACTCATCTCCCCCAATACAGTAGATTCATGGAGATGAGGAATAAGAAAGAGAAGCTGCTGGAGATACTCTTAGTCCCTGCCTGATCGAAGGTTGTCCATCCATAATGAAAAAGAGTGAAAGGGTCCTTCGTGCAAATCTACTCGCAGTCTCTTCCACCTAAAGGTCATCAGGCACCAGCATGTTCAGTAGTGCTTCAACTTCAAGGTCATCATCAGGCACCAACTCTGCCATTCTTGACAATCAGGCATCAGCATCGTTTAACGGTTTAAGCCTTTATAAGGTACTTTCACATTGGGATAAAAAATAATTTATATTCATCTTATGTTTGAAATAAGGAAAGACACTGCTCAGGGTTGGATACATGTGTAACTGGGTAACTGGGCTACCATATATAGTTACATACTTACATGCATCTGCTGCATTTTTTTTTTTTTTTTCTGGACTGCAATAAATCACACTATGCACCTACCGATCCGTTAGCCGTCTCAACTCCGGGCACCATGCTGCTGTGCAAACTTCAACCATCATGCAGACGGGCCATCGAACGATTGGCTTTTCCTCAGGTTCCAGTGGAGACCCTCATGGATGCTTCGCAGGAAGTCGGTTGTCGAGTCCGCAAGGCACGCTGTGGGTACAGGCCAAGGGGAAATACTGCAGATGAGTGCATCACCTGGTCCTAGCTGAATCCTGCCTTTGCCATCAAAGGATGCCCAAGCCTGCCCCCTGCTATTGAATGGCACTTGCACACGCAGAGTTACATATTCTGGTAGAATCAAGGGCCTGAATGACAACGAATGTGGACAGATTGGCGTGAAAAGGATCCCTGGTACCTGCATATACCAGCAAAACCTATCATTAGAATGGCAGCATGAGTAACTTGCATTGGCAAATCTAGAAAGAAATAGTAATCAAGGTCAACCAGAAAGGGCATGTACTTTGAAACAGACACTGGGGCAGCTAGCAAATGAAAACCCTGGTCTTATGCCTCTTTCAGACGGGTGAATCTTAATCAGAAGGCTTTGCAACACCGCACAACTCTTTAGGTAACATTAACTAGTACAAGTTCCATTAAGTAGAAGACGGTGATTCCTCATAATCAAACAAACTAGAATAATTATGGGTGCTTGTGGGTCCTTGTTCTTCAACCCATTTCGAAGTTTCTACACATTATATGTAGAAAATGAATAGAATACATCACTTTTGGAGAACCTTAACACAAAATTCTGCAATGCTGAACAAAATCTGCAAACCAAACCATATGCAGGTCATGGGTCTACCTGTGGATGAACCATTGATCCTCCAGCTGCCAATGAATATGCAGTGCTTCCAGATGTTGTTGATATTATTAGCCCATCTCCTTGTACGCATGTAACATAAGAACTGTCACAGTAGCACTCTAGGTAGGTAAGGTAAGATGACATTCCACGATCAATTGTCACTTCATTTAATACTAGAATTGGTTCCTCAGTCTCAACTTCGTCCTTAGCTGCATCACGGATCACATGACACTGCAGGCGGCTCCTCAGTGTGATGCTAAATGGTTGTTTTAGCACATTGCCCAAACATTCACGGTATTGCTCGCTTGCTTAACATGAGTTAAGGACCTATAGTGTTATGGTGGGTGAACATGGAGCATAAATCTCATTTGAGTACATAAAATGTCATAATTCTACAGATTATGTGCACTGGCACACAAATTGTAAGCACCCTGCCACCCTAGGTATAAATATCAATGGAACTGCCTTACTGACATATAAGTGAACTTGAATTATTTGAAAATTCTGTAAGAAATACTGCCTGTGCAGAGAGATCTGACCTATATAAATAAAAAAGGGCATATCAAGGTTCACACTTGAGAGTACAGATTTATAGATTAAAATTACATCTATGTCTGCCAATGGCAGAAATAATATTCACTAATTATTTATAAGGGAAGAGATGGGTTCCACACTAAAGATGATGCAAGAAATATGAAACCAAGAGATATAAGCCTTACTGATGTATTTATATGCTGGAATGCTTTATATGAACTGGTAGGGACGCTAAAAATGGCTAAATTCATCATTAGTTCCCAATTGAAAATGAAACTGTCAACTTGTGCCTGTTTGCTTTCCTCCCGATTGAGGAGCCATCAGCCAAAAGCACTACAAACAGAATGTTTGGTTGCTAGCCATTGTTTGCCACAACTAACCTTAGGCAAGTGTGGCAAGCCACAAAAAGTGTGGCTAGCAAAATGGTTGCCACACTTTGCCATGCCTAAAGGATTATTGCCACACTTTTTTACTCTATGACATGTGGAGCCCAAAAGATCACGCCTAACCTTAGTTACCAACCAAACACTTGCCAACTTGGTCAAAATTGCCTAAGGTTAAGTGTGGCAAAGTGTGGCTAGCAACTGGTTAGCAAAGTTTTCTAAAGTTGCTTCAAGGAACTCAGGACTTGATACATGTGGTTCCCTGCAGATTCCCAACGTCATATCCATTGATATTAGCCCTAACTCTGTTACAAGTTGATGGCTGGATGTGATACAGAATGTCAACCACATTGCCATATTTATAACAGGTGTATGTTACCAATTTTAAACTTGCACATCAAGCTCAAGTGCTCAACCAGTAGAAGGAATGGCAACAAGGCCAATTGCCTCTGCGCTTGTTCAAGTAGGGCATAGAAAAATTGTGAATGATGATAGTATACATGGCTAGCAGATCAGGTTCATGTGGGATGTTTACCTGTCTTCAAAGTCCCTTCCCAGTGTTTGAGATCAATGTCCCCTACCAGGAAGGGACTTCGTATCATCCCCACTTCCCCATACATACTGTAACAACTGACTTCCCCACACATACTGTAACAACATAGTTATCAAGCATTGAAAATTGATAATTAAGGATACGGAATGGAGTCATGAATCCCAATGATCCAAGAGAGAACGGAACAACAGGGGGAACTGGGCCTTTGAATAATGATGCAGCCTGTTAAGAGATTTTAACCAGATGCCTAGATTAATCAGATTATCATAATGAGACATAAATACTTATATTTACATGAGAATAACAAAATAGTCCACTTTGCAACTTTTACTACTCACTCGGTTCCAAATTATAAATTGTTTCTAATTAAATAGCTTTTGCTATGCACCTAGATATAAGCTATGGCTAGGTACACAACAAAAGCTATGTACCTAGAAAAGCCAAAACAACTTATAATTTGAAAGGAGTATAATATTATAGATCAACTCTTGCCAATTGAATATGCTAACCCCACAGAGGTATAAAACAGGGTCCATTCCATTCTATTTCTTCTAATCAATAAATACAACACTGTAGTTCAAGAGTGCAGAGTAAAACTCATAAAATGATAAAATAAATTTCTATCGACATAGGTGTTGGAGTATGTGAGTGTATTAGGCCCATGAGGCTAAGCCCATGAGGCCCATGTATGAGACTATATGCTACCCTTCTAGGGTTAAGCCCAATAATCAGAAATTCAGCATGGTATCAAGCTAGGGTTAGGTTTCTCTCCTCCCTCCCTCCCTCCCAGCCGCCACCTCCCCAGGCGCCGCCCATGGCGGGCGGCCGGCCGCCCCTCCCCCCACCTCCGGCCTACTATTCCTACTCCCCCCCCCCCCTCTTCTTCCTCGTGGGCGCAAGTGGCCGGAAGCCGCCAAAGCCGCCCCCGATGGCGCCCGCCCGGCGCTGGCCAGCAGCAGCCCGGCGCTGGCGTCCAGCAGCCTGCCGCGGGTGCACCGGCGCGGGACGGGCGCGCCCGGCAGGATGGCCAGCAGCAGCACGACGCTGAGCGCCCGCGCCGCCGCCCTGCTGGCCGCCGCCGGCGCAGGCGTGCAGCAGCCCATCCTGGGCATGCAGCAGCCCAGCGCAAGCGTACCGCAACCTGGGCGGGCGTGCCGCAGCCCGCCCGGCACCTCCTTCCCCGCACCACCCCCACCGCCGCGCGCGCCCCCACCACGCGTCGACTCAACCCGCCGCCACCATCGCCGCTGCTCGGATCGCTGATGCGGGCGGGGGAAGGCACGCGTCGCGCCGCTGCACTCGTGTGGGGCGGGGAGGCGCGACGCTGCTGGCGCGCCTCGGCTCGCCGTATCGCCCGGCGCGGGCAACTTCTTCGTCGGTGGCGCTCAATTTCACGACGCCAGTGCCACTTCCTCCGGCTCGCCGGGGTGCCCCGCCCTACACCGGGGGGTCCCTCTAGCACGATCCGCCGATCCGCTCGTGGCGCAGCTCCACTACCAGGCGGGCGGGGTCCGAACATTCGAACCTCGTCCCTCGTCGTCCTCGAGCGAGTCGCCCTCCCTACGCCCCTGGCGGGACCTGCTCCTTCTCACCCTCCGACGCTACGCCCTCGACGACCACGTCCTCCTCGACGCCTCGGTTGCGGCCCAGAACCCGGCGTGGCTCCGCCTTGACAGCATCGTCCCTGTCCTGGATCGTCGGGACTATCTCCCTCGAGCTCCACGACATCGTCCGCCGCGCCCCGACGCCCGCCCGAGCACTGGGCTGGCGCTCGAGGGGCAGATTCTGGGCAATGCGGCTTCGGGCACTCCGTCTCGATGCGAGTTTCCGCAACCGTCGGGGGACCTCTCCGTCGGCCGAAGTTGCCGCCCGGATGAAGAACATGGCGGATTCTCTTGGGGACCTTGGCTGGCCCGTGGAGGACCGCATCTTGGTCCTCAACGTCCTCCGCGGGCTCAGCGACCGCTACGGTTACCTCCGCTCCGTGCTCACCCGGCAGCGGCCCTTCCCCACCTTCCTCGAGGTCGGGACGACCTTGCCCTGGAGGAGCTCACTCAGGGTGCTCCGCCTGGGCCGTCTCTACGCCAGGGTCCTCGACCTCCTCGTCTGCTCTCGCTGCCCTCCCACCGCCGCGCGCGTCTCCTCAGCCGCCGTCGTCCCTTCTGGGTCCCCCTCCTTCCGGGCCGGCGGGGTGGGGGGCCGTGGCGGTCGTCGTCGCGGTGGGCGGGGGGGGGGGTGGGGGGGTGATCGTGGGGCCAATCCGGCTCCACCGGCTCCACCACCGCCACGAGGTGCTCCCTGGCCATCCTTCCACAACCCATGGTCAGGGCGCATCTCCTTGTGGCCCTTCCAGGCTCCCGGTGGTGAGCCTCGCCCGCCGGCCGCCATGCTCGCTGGTGCTCCTACAGGGTTTCACCCTGCGTTCGCCGGCGCCTTGCCCGTGCCTGCCGGTTGGGACCCGACGACCCTGGCACACTCGTTCAGCACTATGGGCCTGACACCTCCTGTCGGTCCAGAGTGGGTCGCCGACTCGGGGGCTACTTACCACACTACCCCTAACCCCGGTATACTCTCGTCCGTCCACCCTCCTTCTTCCTCTCACCCTTCCTCCATCATGGTCGCAAATGGTTCATGTCTTCCTGTCACTTCTGTGGGTGCTACCGGCACTCATGGCCCCTTTTGTCTTTCTGATGTTCTTGTTGCTCCTTCGATGGTTCACAGCCTTCTTTCTATTCGTCGTTTTACAGCTGACAATTCTTGTTCTGTGGAGTTTGACTCTTCTGGTCTTACTGTGAAGGATTTGGTTTCCCGGCGTCCTCTGCACCGATGTGATAGCACGGGGCCCTTTTACACTCTTTTCGCTTCCCGGCGTCGCCTCGCCTTCTTCGCCATCGATTTGTCGGTTTGCTTGCCACGCCACTACCTCTTGCACTACTTGGCACCGGCGCCTCGGCCATCCGGGCGTGATGCCCCCGATGCGGCTTCGATCGTAGTTCCGACATTCGATGTACTCGGGCTCACGATGAACATTTGTGTCATGCGTGCCAACTGGGCCGTCATGTTCGTCTTTCTTTTCATAGTTCTTCTCATGCGGCCCGTATTTTTGATCTTGTACATTGCGACCTATGGACATCTCCTGTCATCAGCATTTCTGGTTATAAGTACTATCTTGTGATTGTTGATGATTTCTCTCATTATTCGTGGACTTTTCCTTTACGTGCCAAGTCGGATGCTTTTCCCGCGATCCTCCACTTTTTCGCTTGGGTGTCCACGCAGTTCGGCCTCACCATCAAGGCCGTCCAGTGCGACAATGGCCGTGAGTTCGATAACTCCACCTCTCGTGCCTTCTTCCACTCTCACGGCGTCCAGTTGCGCATGTCTTGCCCATATATCTCCTCTCAGAACGGCAAGGCTGAACACATGATTCGCACCACCAATGACACCATGCGCACCCATACGCTTCCAGGCGTCACTTCACCTCGCCGCCGGGGCCGAGAGTTTACACACCGCCACCTATCTCCTAAACCGTCTTCCTTCCGCTGCATGTTCAGCTCCCACACCACACCACGCTCTCTTTGGTATCCCTCCTCGGTACGATCACCTTCGAGTCTTCGGGTGTGCGTGTTACCCTAACACCACAGCCACCGCTCCGCACAAGCTGGCTCCCCGATCGACTCTCTGTGTCTTCCTCGGGTACTCCCCGGATCACAAGGGGTACCGATGCTTTGACCTTATCTCTCATCGGGTTCTCATCTCTCGCCATGTGGTGTTTGATGAGTCTGTCTTCCCCTTCTCCACCACCACTACACCCACCTCCACCCCGGATCCTGATCTCTCTTCGTTGTTTCCCACTGACACGGTGGTTGTGCCACCTTTTACGATTGTATCCTGCGCAGTGCTTGCTACACCGTGCTCTTCGGCAGGGCATCGAGGGGTCCCCCCGCCCCGTCACGCTTTGACGCGGGTCCCGGGCCGTCGACTCGGCACCACCTGCGGCGCTTTGCCTGGCCGGCGCTTGTCTACCAGCGCCGTGCGCGGCCAGCGCCCGCCCGCCCGCCCGCCGTCTTCGGGGCGGCCCGTCCGCACCGGCAGCGGGTCGGGCCGTCGACTCCGGCCACCTGCGCTACCGCCCGGCCGGTGCTCGTCACCCGGCGTCGTGCCGGCCAGCGCCCGCCCGCCATCACCACGGTGGCCCCCTGCCGCCCGGGGTCATCTACTCCGCCCGGCGGCTTCCACCCGCCCGGCGGCGCCCGACTCCGCCCGCCCGCGGCCCCGGCTGCCCGTGTCGCGGCAGCCGGTGTACCACCCCGCTTCTTCACCGACACCCAGCGTCATGTTCACCATATGGTGACACGACCTTGCTGGTACCTGCAGCCCGGGCTCTTGCGGCGATGCCGGCGACTCGCGGAGTCTCTCCGTACCCTCTTCCGTCCCGCGAGGCCTTGTCCGACCCTCACCGGGCCGCGAGCGATGGAAAAAATGCACGCAGCCCTTCTCGCAAACGGGCCGTGGGATCGGTTGCCCGTCCGCCGGGCTCCAATGTTGTCACCGGCAAGTGGATTTGGACACACAAGCGCCCGGGCTGATGGCACTCTCGAGAGGTACAAGGCTCATTTGGGTTCTCCGAGGCTTCACTCGGGCGCCCTGGGGTCGACTATGATGAGACTTTCAGCCCCGTGGTCAAGCCCGGCCACCGTCCGCCGCGGTGCTTTCTTTCGGCTCTCACTCGCTCTGGCCCGTGCATCATTTGGACATCAAGAATGCTTTTCTCCGTGGTCTTCTCACCGAGACGATTGTACTGCGATCGGCCGGGCGGGGTTTGTTGATTCTTCTCGCCCGACATGGTGCCGCCGGCTCAACAAGTCTCTCTACGGCCTCAAGCAGGCCCCCAGGCGTGGAACCATCGGTTTTGCTGCTTTTCTCTCGACACGGGGTTTGTGGAGGCCAAGTCCGACACGTCCTTTGTTTATCTATCACCATGGAGCTGAGACCGCGTGCACTGCTGCTCTATGTTGATGATATTGTCCTCACGAGCCTCCAAAGTGAGTCACTCCTCCGCCGCATCATCACCTCTCTTCGGCCAGAGTTTGCCATGAAGGATCCGGGTGTGCTCCACCACTTCCTTGGGGTCCTTTGTTGAGCCCCATCCTGCAGGGGTTACTTCTTCACCGGTGGCGGTATACTCTTGATATCCCGGGCGCTGGGATGATGACCGCAACCAACCCCTCCTCCACCTCGGTTGACACACGGGGCAAGCTGTCGAGAGACCGAGGGTACCCCAATGGATGATCCCACCGCATATCGGAGTCTTCTTTGGTGCACTTCAAGTACCTCACCTTCACCCGGCCGGACATCACCTATGCAGTTCAGCGGCTTTATCTCCATATGCATGATCCCCGGGAGCCCCACCTCACTGCTCTCAAGCGTCTCCTTCGCTACCTCGGGGGCTTGTTGACTACGGCTTGCTCCTCCACCGGCGGTCTTCCCTACCGAGATGGTTGTCTACACGGACGCCGACCGGGGGGCATTTGTCCGGACACTCGGCGCTCCACCTCGGCTCATTTGTCTTCTTGGGCGGCAACTTTGGTGTCTGGTCGTCCAAGCGCCGGCCGGTGGCCTCCCGCTCCAGCGCCTGTAGGAGGCTGAATACCGCGCTCTTGCTAACGGCGTGGGCGAGGCCTCGGCTCCGGACAGCTCCTTGGCGAGCTCCATAGCCCTCTACACCGGAGCACGCTGGTCTACTGCGACAACGTCAGTGCGGTCTACCTCTCCACCAACCCCGTTCAGCACCAACGAACCAAACATGTGGAGATCGACCTTCACTTTGTCCGTGATCGGGTCGCCATCGGCGAGGTGCGGGTCCTTCACGTACCAACCACCTCGATTCGCCCGACATATTCACCAAGGGCCTCCCGTCCTCGACCTTCACCGAGTTTCGCTCCAGCCTCAACATCACCGGTGGCTAGTTGCGTGCGTGGGGGGGGGGCTCGTGTGTATGCTTCTTTTCATGACCAGTCCGAAACTCCCGCTGCGCCCGGTAGTTCAGGCTGCGGGGGGGTGTTGGAGTATGTGAGTGTATTAGGCCCATGAGGCTAAACCCATGAGGCCCATGTATGAGACTATATGCTACCCTTCTAGGGTTAAGCCCAATAATCAGAAATTCAGCAATAGGAATTAGGAACACCAGGGACATTTAATATTTACATGGATTTTATTTTGCTTTGAATATAAGAAAAATAATTTTTTTCTCTCAAGCACATAGAAGAAAGGGTACAAGACCCTTACAGCAGACACACGCATACACTCCAAAAATCCTAAAAGAATGCTACTTTGTTTCATTAAAATGTTGTAGTAACCAATGGGTTTTCTGTTTCACTAAAATGTTGTAGCAAGCAATGGGTTTCCTATGTTTAACAAACCACAAAATATCCACACAATAAACTGTCACATAACTCAAGAAGCATACCCACAAAACAGTTCCATCACCGCCAAGAGTTACAATCAGATCAATTTTCGTGTGTAATATCTTCACTTCCTCATCTGTCAAAATATATTTTGATTAGTTGGATGCCAAAAGGAAGGTTTACATGTGCATAAAATAAGTACAATAAAAAAAAATCTAAACTACTGAAAAATAGGGATACCATGAAGAAATAATTGCAAAGAACTTTAACAGATATAATTCACCAATGGAAAAGAAACTGCTTGATAATAGATGACCCAATCAAGCATTATCAGCAAGTCAGCAACATTCCCAGCACATGTTAACAACTATTGAGTTGATATCTTCTTGGTAAAGGAAAAGGATGCAAACTTGGTGAGTGATTGGAAAGAAAATTCCTCAAGGTAATCTGATCCCATACCCATTTCAGTGTGCTACAGTAAAGAAACCACCATAGTGTTGTCCAGTGGATCCCTGCAGAGAGTAAACACCTCACCAGCACACTCACACAACACTTGGCTAGAGGTAGAAGAAGAGTGAGTACAGTACACACACACTTGGCTCAAGCAGCAGCTCTGCTGCTCTCTGAAATGTGGCAAACTGAACTGATTTCATGTATACACCACTAGTACCTCTACAAGTTACACTAGAGTATGGAGAGTACTCCAACAGTCCAACTACTTGTACTAGTATATACATGACTTATCTCAGCCTCTACCAACTACCATGGCTGATGGAAGCCACTACAACATGGCCTATTGCCATGACTGCTACAGCAGTTCAGATGGACAGCAGCAGCTGACCAAACTCTAATCTAATTCTGCAGCAATCTTACACATAGAGCTAACTGAATATGAGATGACACCAGAATGTACCCAGAGAACTCCAAGGCAAGGTGTAGAAATTTGTATCTCAATTAATTTTCATGCTTAGTCAGGTCCATAAGCAAAACAGATTAGTGTATTACTGTATCATTACTTATATAATCACAAAATAAATCACAATATATTTATTTTCACTCTCCTGGCCATATACATTGTTTATTTTTTATATAAGTTATTATCGGTACTAAATAAGTTATTATCGGTACTAAATGAACACACGCTTGCTGGCGATATATGACTATATGTCACAAATCTGAAAGGAGACTTTCGAAAGGAAATGAAACCTGATATGGGCCTCACATAGCATACCATTATTCCATGTCTGGATAAAGCTGAAGTAAGAATCTTCAGCCAGTAGTTCCTTTCTAACTCGTGGCTCTACGAACACATTCATATTGTTGTGCTCTATAAGCCATCTGCAGAAAATGCAGCAGAGGAGATACAAATATATCTAACTAAAAAGTTCCACATGAGGATTAAACTCGCAGAGAATTAATTACAAAAAATATTGCAATACAATGCAAAACTCCAGATAATTGATGTAAGTTAAGAACATTCAGGCAAGGCATGAAAGGAGCATACCTAACCATTTCAGCGCAGAGAGCAAGCACAGAGTTGGAATTAGGTTTAGTAACAAAAAGAACTGTTTGCGGAGGGGATTCCCATTTTAGCAAAATCTGAAAGCACAGTATTTGTTGGGATATAACGATGCGGCAGTAGTGAGACTATCTCAATGATCATTCATAGTGGTAACAAATAGGACATTGTGTTCAAAATGAATTACGATGAACATAAAGGAGTACCTGCTTATTGCTGCGCTCTGCTGTTTTTATGTCACCTTTTTCAAAGGACACAAAATCACGCTTGTGCTGAACATTCTTATCCCCATCGCATCCCCATAAAAGTCTAAAAGGTGCCTAGATAATAAACAAGGAAAAAAATGTTTTAGTGTTCATGAAAAGTACTTGACTAGATAAACTCATTATTTCTTCTAATTGCAACAGAACTTGAAATAGTGCCCAGGTTAGCACTATGAAAAACCAAGTGTTATAGTAAACACTTAGTACTCATGGTAGGGCTTGATCAAGCTACTTTAAGCTTTGAGTGCACAGAAGTTGAAGTTGGTCTTGCAACATGCAGAAAATAAATTTGCTTGCAACCTTAATGGTGTGTAGTCAATATGCAAGTTTCATTGTTGTCTAATTAGACAATATATCCAAGAAGTTGAAAAAATTCATTGAAGTCAAGCCATTACAAGGGACGTAGTTTATCCTTAATTTTTTTATTAAGATGTCTAGTTTTCAATCATACATTTTTTTGGTGCTGTCAACTGGCAGTGTTTTGTATGTATTGCTCTGTTATTTGAAGACTGATTACAGGAGCTATAGATCGACACACTAAACTAGAAAAGGCGGGCACGAACGCAGGTCATGCTATCCCATGACGGCACACTGTGCATGACATGCACAACTCTCGCACAAACATGGCATGCGTTGAGTGTGTAATGATCGTGCATGATCTCTGACAAACGAGTCATGCTCAGTCCAAAATAACTTGCAATCTAAATTAACATGCAACTGAAACAAGAATAGGAAAAACTGGTGAGCTCTTAGATGTAACCAAACGGTGTTTTCCTAAATGCTAAATGGTAAACAGCCAGTCACCTACCGTTTAGCCATTATTCAGACTAAACAACCAATTAAAAGGGGCTAAATGACCAATTGAATATAAACGGCATACTACAATGTAGCATTTACACCGTGTTTGAATGGGATAAATGACTGTTAGGTAAACAGTTAGAATAGGTGTCTCTTAAACATATGAATTATATGATAAGCTATTCAATTAGTCAGCAGGTATAATTTGTGTCATCCGCCCATCCCTGATACAGTTTGACAAAATAACAATATT